>PVLD010010243.1:0-71893 GCA_004027595.1 Dinomys branickii
GTGGGTTATTTCTGCTTTGAGCTCTTTCATGGCCTGTTGGAGTTGTTTAATTTCGGATGCAATCGTTTCATAACTTGAAGTTATGAGGCTTCCTGGTTCCCCTGTATCTTCACATTCAAAACTTGTTCTGGGTGGGGTTGAGTTTTGAGACTGCGTTTTGTTCCTCTGTTTTCCCATTTTTGGGTATCAGATTCAAACTATGGAGCTATGAATTCCACAGACAGTTCAGCAGGCAAAGGTCTGCTGCAGAGGCTGCTCCAATGGTTACTTCTCTTTGGGAGAATGTCCCTTAAGCTGTCTGCTGAGATTTCCGCTTCTACTCCCTACCCCAAGACCTGGCCGGGGCGAATAAGCAGCTTGCCACCCCAGGATTCTTGCAGATAGGCCACTCAGGTGTTCCTCCCTGGGTGGAGCTCCTTCCCCCCTCACAAAACCCGTTGGGGCGCCTAAGTAGGTCTTCCCACCCGGGAGATCCCGCAGTCCTTGAAGCTGCTTTGATGTCTCTCGCTGGACTGAGCTTCTTCCCGATTCAGGAAAAGCTGGTTAGAGCGTGCACTTAACTCACCCTGTGATCGTGCAGACAGGAGTGCCGTTCAGATGTTTTTCCCTGGATGGAGATTTTCCCCGACTCAGAAATCCCGCCGGCCGGTCGCTGTTGCTCCAATTCGTGCAGCGCTGGCTGCGGGGGTGGGGTTCTGAGCGGGATCCCGGAGCGCCGCCCGGGTTTGGCGCAGTTTGTCCCAGTAGCGCGTTCTCTGTCGGGTTCAGGAGCTGAAGCCGTTCTTCCCTCCACACTTGCTCTCTCGCCTGGTCGTCTTCTTCCTGGAAGTCGTCATTTCTGTCTTCATATTGCTATATTTCATTGTTTGGGTGGTAATCCTCTGGGAGGTTCTCTCTCTGCTGCCTACCCGGTCGCCATCTTCCCGGAAGTCCCCTGGTTGCTTTATTTTGAACAATTTATTTTATTCGTTTTATAATTTTGTTCACTTTTTTATGCAGGACCAAGTCTCAAATCTTTGTCATTTGTCCTCTCTCTAAAAAAAGAAAAATTTAATCTCTTTTGCATATTGTGTCAGTCGGGGTTTACTAGAGAAACAGATATAACAGTATAAAAATACAAGATATACAAATGTACAAGAACTTATAAATTCGGCTTACAATGGTCAGCTACAGGGTTGGATGAGGAAGCGTGCAGAGGGTATCTGCACACTGGAAATTGAAGAGCCCAGGCCTGGGGCCCGGAGCTCACTGTAGTGTCTGTGCAAATCTGTACCAAAGGGCTGATGGGTCTGTGATGAAATGCTGAAGAATCTATGATGAAGGCCAGACAGCCAACAC
The DNA here is from genome assembly GCA_004027595.1 of Dinomys branickii. NCBI lineage: Eukaryota > Metazoa > Chordata > Mammalia > Rodentia > Dinomyidae > Dinomys > Dinomys branickii. The sequence continues at coordinate 1,339 of PVLD010010243.1, forward strand.
CAGAAGGCTGAAGAGCCCCAGGTGGAAGCCAAATAGTCTGCACCAGAAGCCAGGAGACAACCAAGCCAAAGGTGAGGACAGGAGCTCCTCTGAAGAACCAGCAGCCAGTCCTTCCTCAATTCCTTTTTATATAGTCTACCCACTCTGGGGGAAATGGGGGTGGTCCTCTACACCCACATCTTCTGCATGCCCTCCTCTTGCACAGGTTTAGGATGAATACAAAGTAAGCACCCCAGCTCCCTTCTGAGTCACACAGTTAACCTTCTAAACTTCTCAAATTAACACAATAAACAACATCCCAGAAGGGTAAGGGCTTGTCCTTTTTACCCCACAGTGCACAACTGCTGAGTCACTTAGCCAAACCTCTAGATTCCCTAAGTTGACACAATGAATCAACCATAACACACATCAAGTCTACTGGCAGCAAATTCCCTAAGTTTTTGTTTGTCTGAGAATGTCTTTTTCACTTTCAAAAAGATACATTTTCAAAATATAGTTTTTCCAGGTATAGAAATTTTATTGGTATTTGCTTTCATTTCATTTTCTTCCTACTTGCAAATATTTGAGAAGTCAGATGTAATTCTTATTTTTGATTTACTGTAGGTATGATTTTTTCTTCTGGCTTCTTTTCAGAATTTCTTTCTTTTCTTTGACTTTTTTTCTAGTTTGAAAATGATATGCCTTGGTTTGTTTTGCTGTTAGTTTTTTTTCTTTTTCTTTTTTTTTTTAAATCCTTGTTAATGGTCTCTGAGCTACCTGGATCTGTAGTTTGGCATCTGACCTTAATTTAGGAAAACTTACATTCATCATTTTAAATTTTTCTTTTTTTATTTTAAAGAGAATTTTAAAAAAGAACACTAGCAAAATGCCAACAACATAGACAAAAACAAAAAAACAGTAAGAATGATACAGGATTTTAGAACAAAATAACAGAGACTAACAGTGATTGTTATATAACATTTTTATCTTCATCAAAGTTGCTCAGATTTTCCTCCAGGGTCTTTTTTCTCTATCTTGTTCCTCTACAATTCCCATTATAAATAAGTCACATTTTTGTAGTTTCCCCAGTTCTCTTTTTATCAGTCTTTTGTCTCTTTGTTTTCCTTTTCTTTTTTTTTTTTTTTTTTTTTTTTTTTTTTTTTTTTTTTTTTTTTTTTTTTTTTTTTTTTTTTTTTTTTTTTTTTTTTTTTTTTTTTTTTTTTTTTTTTTTTTTTTTTTTTTTTTTTTGGCTTCTGTGAAGATTTTTTTTGAGCCCAGATAATCATGGTGTTCAGTCTATCAATAAGTCATCAAAGACATTCTTCATTTCTATTATTTTTTTAATATCTAGTGTTTCTTCTGATTATTTCATTAAAATTTCTACCTCTATATTTTTGTGGCACAGCTCTTCTTGCAAGCTCTCTATTTTATCTTCACCATAGTTGTTTTAAACTCTTGCTCTGATAATTCCAAAATCCCTGCCAGATCTGAGTCTGGTTATGATTGATCTGTTGTTTTGAGCTGTGTTTTGTTTTATTTTGTCTTCTAATTTTTTTCTCAGTGTATGTATGTAATGTGCTGGGCAAGGAAACTGTGGTAAATAGGCCCTGTGTGATGTGGGGATATACTGCAGAATGTTAGGAAGCATTCTGCTGAAATACCAAGTCATCATTTTTGTGACTTTGTGCATTTGGACTGTAAACTTTACATTCACTTTCTTGTTGTTGGTGGTGGTGGTTTCTAGAGACAAGGTCTCTACACATTTCAAGCTGGCCTTGAACTCACTACATAGCTGAGGCTGGCCTTGAACTCATGGGGATTCTCCTACCTCACCCCACCAAGTGCTAGGTTTGTAGGTGTGCACCACCATACCTGACTTTACACTCTCTGTGTGCCCCTTTTTGGGGAGCAAGATAAGTGTGTGGACTCAAACTAGGTATTTCCCTTCCTTTGGATCAGTTAGGCTCTGATAAAATCCCAAGAGGTTGGGATCTGGTTAGTTTTCTCCCAAGGAATGATCTTGTTAACAAAAAAAACCAGAGTGTTCTGGCATATAGCTGCTATGGTTCAGAGCTAAAATGTACCCCCCAAACCTGGTATATTCAGAATGTAAGCTCCTGTCTTTCTTCCAATTACCTGTGTTTTAGTTGATTTTCTCTGAGTAGCTCCAACATGACTCCTCCCCTATTCGGTCATGTTGAATCCAAATTGTTGGTCTTTAATCCGTTTCTGTCCAGGGTGAACAGGTCCCAAGAACGAGGTACCTGCAGATGAATAGAAAAGTAAGAGGAAAAAGAAATACAAGAGAGACAAAATTCTGGGATCAGGGGGCTTTCAGCCTCTTGGACTGCAGCCTCAAATACCATTTTCAGTAACCTTTTATTGAGAAAGAACAAAAGAGGCAACTGGGCTAATGGGAGGATATCAACCGTTTTAGCAGGGACAATACAACTTAATTATCATAGGCATGAGACTTGACTAGTTAGCCATCACGTTCCCATTCCTTCTGGTGCATCACATCAAAGCATTTAGTGTTGACCCTGGGGCTTATAATGCTTTTGCTAGACTTCCTCCAGAACCCAGCAATCAAGGCTTGGTCAGACCTGAGGCAATACATTGAAAGAGTAGCTAAGGAATGCCCTTCTCCACAGGAAATCTCATATATTCAGAGGTGGGGTCTTGAAAAAGTCAGGGCTATGAGTGTGACCTGGTTCCTCCTTTTTCTCACTTGGTGTGAGCAGCTTTCCTCTGTTAGGCTCTCCCACTGTGTAGTTTCTGCCCTGGACTTGGCTGACTATGGAGTGAAACCACTGAGCCTGTCAGCCCAAACAGAACCCTTCCCCTTCAAGTCATAGCTGTTGGATATTTTGCCCCAGCAATAACAAAATGACTAAAACAATTATTTTCCCCCTTCTCTTGCCAGAATCATGAAAGAATTTTCTCCAATATCATTGAGAATCCAGTTGAGCCCCTGGAGTTCACAAAAGTTTGGGAGTATTCCATGAGGAAATGTGCTTGGAATTTGTAGCTCTCAGACTTGTCCATGCTGAGCCTCCAACAATTCTTCAGTGATGGTTCAGGTTTTCCCACCTTAACACTGGTTCCTGCAAAGGTTTGTGCTCAGGGTTTCAGCTTTGGACAGCCACAGTTCTCTGCATTGCTGTTGGCCTCTCCAATCTGTCTTTAGACCACACCTCTCTGGTGGAGTTAGACTGGGGGAGAGGCGATAACTGGGAATTGAATTCAGGACTTCATGCTTGTTGGGCAGGGGCTGCACCACTGAGCTAAATCCCCAGCCCCTGGAGTTAGATTTTTGAGGAGCTGCCAATTTTATCAAGTTTGTTCAGCTTTTTAGCTGTTAGATTGGAATAGCATCTTCTAGCTCCTTATGTGCTTGACCAGGAACCAGAAGTCCTTAGTGAGAATCTGGGAACTATGTCCTTTCTCAAAAATGTTCTGAAATTATCTCATGAACAATCAACTCCCTTCTGTTTTTACTCTTCCTTTTTTCTGACATACATATTATTTGATTTTGAATTTACTGGATTTGTTCTGCTATCATTTTAATAATTCCCAAGAATGCTCTTTGTGCCTTATTTTCATAGCAGTCTGTTCTTTTTCACGGATGCAATATTTTTACAACTTTGAGAGCCCAGTGCATTTGAAATTTTGCTGTCTTCCTTCTAATGTTTCTGATTGTGTGAGTACCTATCATTTATGTTAGTGGCTTTTCTCATTTACATCGAAATCTTTAACTACTTGCTCATATTTAAGAGAGGAGCAGCAAAGACTGAAATCTCAGTGTGAGCAGGAGAGCCGAGTGTCTGAAAAACTCACTCTAGGGCCATATAGCTGGGTAATGTCACTGAGGAATCCTGGATGTCATTAGGTTTTTTCTCTTGAGCTGACAAGAGTTTCAAGCTGACAGGTGTTTTCCAGGTATCCTCCCTGAAACATATGCTGAATATTCTGCCCAATATTTTGTTAGCTGAGTGAGGTAGAAGATGTCCCAACATCCAACAGCAAGCACGTATTTAATCCCTCTTTGTTTAATATTGTCCTTGCTATAAACTATGTACATCATCCCTTAACTCAGAGTATAAACCTGTGGGCTTCTGCTGGGTCGTGACTGATCTTCATGGTGCAGGAACAGGACATTGGATCTAATTGCCTCTTAAACAGATATTTTATGTCTTTCCGTTTTAGCCTCATCCTGCCTATTTCTGGATATAACTAGTTCCACCAATTCCTGTATCTTTTAAGGACTTGATGGAGAAATAGTTGGCACCATGGCTTTCCCCACTGCTGTGTTAGGTTTGTTGAGCTTTTGGAATCCTCTTAGTTCCAGCCTTCCTTCTACTTTTTCCAGCTCCCTAAACTTTGCTTCTCTTGTTCTCTCTGTCCTAGTGGCTTATGTATTTTTTTTAAGTTTAATGTTGTTTTAGTAAGGTTTCATGGGAGAGTCAAGGCTGGTGTATGAGTTAAGCTGCTATCCTTGACTGGAAATTTCCCTGCCTGCTGTTTCCCCTGCCTTGTCTCCATCTCAAGGGTATCTCTACACAGTCTAGGTCTATGTAGGTGGACTCTTCTGTGTCAGATCATGTTGACCTTGTAGGACTGGTTGACTATTTGTTTGAATCCGCAATGGCCGATTCCCACACTAAACATTAAGATAAGCCCCTCTCTTTGGCCATCTCTGACCAATGAATGGACCTAGATCTGCTATTTAATGTGGACCAGCCACTTAAAAGATCAGAATTTGACCCTGCACCTAGCTCTGTGCTGCTGTGAATAAATGAACAAGGTGCTCCATGGGACAAAGTTCAGGGCAGTTATCAGATCATTCTGCTTATATGGCAGGGACAAGACAGCAGGCCGGTGACCAGTTTAGGCTTTGAGAGGTAGTCTCATATATCTCTTCTTCAGCCTTGAATGCATCCGGTGAAGGGTGCTATCCATTTTCTTATATGACCTAATGTTGGAAAGCTGACTCCGGTGAATCAAACTTGGAGCAGATGGAGTTACATTAGGGAGTACTTATTTATTAACTTATAAAAGTCTGTGCCTTTTTCCAATAGCTGGGCCATTTATATTTGTTACCCAGAGTATTCCTCCTTAAATGTCAAGCAAGAGACAAACCCCGTAGTCATCAGATGCGTTCTGCACATTAGGATCTACTAGACTGAACTATGTACATTGTTTTCATTTACCCCTCAGTCTAAGCATAGAAGGTCTCAACTGCATTTTAGAAATGAGGGTGCCAGTGCTTGCATGATTGTATAAACTACCCAAGATGGCATGGCCGGTGAAAGAGAGACTGTGCCAGATAATTTTACTTGTCAACTGGACTGGATTGAGAGTCCAGAAGAGGTGACTAAGTCATGGGAAGAAGTAGCATGCATTGCTCGGAAGCAGGGCCTAGTTGGAGTGGATTGCTGGGCGCCTGCCTCCGGAGATGCACTTCCCCTGTACTCTGCTGCTCTGCCGCCTTGAATAGAGCAGCTCTGCTCTGACATGTGTTCCCATCGTCCTCCTTCCTTGGCGCAGAGGTCATGGCCTGAAACCGCTGAAACCATGAGTCCAATTAAGTTGGCTACACTGAAGGTGTTAAGCACTTTTCCCAGTTACAGGACATCTGACCAATGCAGCAACTCAGAACCTGCTGGCTCCAGTGTCTGTGGACCTCTTACTGCTCAGAACTTGACCACAGAACTACACCTAGGGTGAGAAGGGCTCAGAGGAATCACACTGCAGTGGAATTAAGAAGTCAGGGATGGTCTTTCCCTAAAGATGACTTCCTACCTAAATCATGGAAGAAGAGGTTGGGCAGGTGAAGAGCCATGTGACAGGTGTGGACAATGTTAACAGCATGTGTAGTGGCCCTGAGGTGACAAATGCTTAGGTGACCTTGAGAAATGGAATGACTACTGCCTAGGCGCCCAGGCAAGCCCCAGGGAGCCCAGTACAGTATCAGATGTGAGCAGAGAAAGCGGAACAGGATTATTAAGGTGAAGCTTCCAGGTCTCAGCTGAAACCTCTTAGAGCTGGGCTGGCCCGAGCTAGGGTTGGACCATTTGGGGCGGACAGGATATCAATGAAACCAACCATTCTTTCTTCACATGACTTGTAGGATGTTCCAGCCAAAAAAATTATTTGGATATTTCTTTCCAACATGGCTGGCTTTCTTGCACTGGAGACTTCTCTTCTAAGGATTAGTTAACTGGGGTATCCCTAATTTTTTATAATGTTGCATTACCTATAACATCCTCAAGTTTGAATGTTCATTGATGATTAATACTTTGAGGACCAATAAATCTGCAGTTCTCCAACTTTAATGTCCATCACCTAGAGAGGTTATTAAGAAGTGTGGACAATTGACTGGGGATGTAACTCAGTAGGTCTTCTATGCACAAAGCTCTGGGTTCCATGCCCAACACCACCAGCCCAAAATATACACACACACGCACACGCACACACGCACACACGCACGCACAACCACACACATGTGCATGCACATGCACACGCATGCACACATGCACACACACATGCATGCACATGCACACGCATGCACACACACACACATGCACGCACACATGCATGTGCACATTTGGCCATCTAGCTAACTCATGTACCAAATCATCGGGTTTTTTACAAGCTGAACAGGCTATCATTTTTTAAAAAGTTTATTGGTACATGCGTGCAATACATAGTAATTACATGCATTTGGGGAAGCTGGTACACATATATGGCATATCTTGGTCATTTATGGCCCCCCGTCCTGTGCCTCCCTTCCTCAACTCCAAAAGATCCTCCTTGTTAAATTTCAGAAAGGTCATGTTGTGGGACGAGATCAACGGATGTCACATCATGTCACTAGGTAGGTGATAGCAAGGCCCGTGCTACCCTCCTCACAGCGGGGACAGCACAGGGCGGGTGTGTGTCGCATGTGAATGCTGATTATGTTCACTTTCCTTTCATCGGGACTACCCCCACTCACTGAGCCACCTGAGTAGTGATATGTTTAATAGAATGCTATTGGCAGCGTTGAAAGATGCTCAGTGTTCTCAAGAAGCTTATTGGTTAGTCATTTTGTTAATTCTAAAAAGCATTTTATCCACATTTTTACATCTAAGAAATAAGGTTGTCCCTAAAATGTGGTTATCACCGAGCATTTGTTGTGACATAACTGAGAATGTTTTTGTTTTGGCTAGGTTTTTGTTTTGCAGTACAAAGGACCCAACCCACGGCCTTTGTACTGAGCTATATCCTGGACCCCTCTCCCTTGTATTTTGAGACAGGGTTTTACTAAGTCACTAAATTGCTCAGGCTGGGACTGAGCTTGTGCTCCGCCCACGTCAGCCTTCCAGAGTGCTGAAATTTCAGGACTGTACCATCACGCCCACCTTTGTTTTCCTTTCCTTCTTGGTATTACGTACAATAATGGTGCCACATAAAATCAGTGAGACCCAGTATTTGAAGAAGGAACCATGTACCTGTGTAAACTGGTAGTAGGTATGAGCCATCCTCATGCTGTTCCCCCTCCATGGAGATGGTTCTGCACCTCTGCCTCACCAGTTCTGCTCGTCTATTACAATTCACCTCAGACGTCACCTCCTCCAAGAAGCCCTCTGTGCCACCCATTCAAAACCCTTTCTCTATAAAAGGAAAAAGTGGAAGCAAAGCTTTTGTAAATGGGGAGAGAAGGAGGGGTTACAGGGAGGGTAAGGGCATGGGGGAAAAAAGAATCAAGTTATGTCATGTATAGGTACAAATTCTCTGTGATGAATGTGATCATTACGTACACCTAAAATGCAACAATAAAATCTGATTGAAAAATATGCTTTCTCTGGGATTCTGTACTTGCCTCTAATGTATATATCATACTGTGTTACATCTGTCCTGCAAGGCCCATCCCTTCCCTATTAGACTCTCGACTGTATACTTCTGCCTTTCTCCTGCCTAGCACAGAGTCTAATATAAGGAAGGAAGAGTAATAAGCTGTATGTGTTCCACACACTATGTAAGAAAACTGGCAGGGCACAGTTCAGGAATGGACTACATCTGAGAAGTCTAAGAAGTCAAGGGAAGGCTTTCTGAAGGGAAGGTCCTAGGAGCTATCTAGGAGTGGTCTATGCTGTTGATCACTGAGGACTGCAATGAAGGATGAAGATAAAGCAGTGCCAGGACCCTCCTTGCTCCCCTAGGTAGATCTTGTGATGGTTGTTACTCAACTAGATCTGTGTTGGAATGTCACGAGCCTATGGGGTCTAATTCTTCATTGCCTTAAATAATCAGCCCTGAGTTCTGAAACAGCAGATGCTCAGACTCTGAGCAAGAAGCAGTTCAACCCCACTGAGCTCTCACAGGAAGTCCTGAGTTTGTGGTTTACACCTCAGAACTTCCTGCCAGGTCTTTACAAGGGTTAACAAGTCTAAGAAGTCAAGGGGAAGGTAGGCAGGCAACGGGACCACAAACATGGTACCAACTCTTCAAAGCAGGCGCCTTCTTACAGCCTATTGTTAGACCTTTATCTGAAAACTGTCTCCCACACACACAAATCTTCCAAAGTACAGCTGGTGTGACTGCTAGTGGGGCAGTCTGTTTTTTAAGTAACTGTCACTTATTATGCCACTTAAGATTGGATCGAACCAAGTCGTTGTCTCTTAGTCTGCCCTTCTGTGTGCTGTCTCAGGGGCCCCCGGAGCCCACAGTGTTCGTGTACTCTCCTCTTTTCAGTGATGACTGCACAGAGCATTATGACCACATCCAAAAAGCCAAGGAAGTGAGTCATAAATGATTGCTTTTCTGGTGCCTCTTGTTGAAGGGTGTGCATATGGTTTCAGTGCACCACAGAGATCTACAAATAGGTTGTCTGGCCAGCTTGGCAGCTGAGACCTGGGGCATGTTCTGGTCATGCTGGTGGGGATTCAGGCAGCTCAAGTGAATTAAGGTGACTGAATCTGGTGTTGTGGTCACACTTATTAGCCTCTTTTTCAATCTGCAGCTTCCTCTCCTAAACACTGAGCCTCTTTTTTCTTCAGCGAGCAAACACCAGGGTCACGTTAGAGCTTTTATTTCACTCCTACTCAAGGGTGGAGACCCAGAGCCCACCAGGACATGTAAGAAACCGGAGACCCTCAGGCAGACGGGCCGCCTGTAGGATGCCCAGGCCAGTAGCCAGCTGATGTATCACACTTGCATAGCATCTGAGAGGGAGACAAGAAGATTGCTAACACTTTTATGCTCTGTCACCCATCACCCTCAGTTCACACACTCTCTCTTCTTGGTGCAAGGAAGCCAGACTCCAGGCACCAGACTACATGGCTGAGTTGGAAGGGGCCAATGTGACTGTGGCCCCCACGCCCTCTCGGGAGGCCATCATATCTGTAGAAGCCACTCGAGGAAAGAGTGGGCCTGCGTGCTGAAGTGGAGAAATCCACAGAGCCTTTTATTGGAAAGCACAGTTTCTGTCACTTTTAATTAGAGGCAGGGGACAAGGAGTTTTCTGCAGCCCCCCGGGGAGGTTTTGGTTGAACTCGTGGTTTGGGAAGAGGAGGACCTTTCTGTTGGCGAACTTGTGTGCCCAATGGAGGAGGCCTCTTCTGATGCCGCTGCTGCACATGGTGGGCAGGAGTCAAGGGACGATGAGAAGGTGCCTGGGGACGATGGCTAGGTGGGGGGGGAGGGGGGGAGGCTGATGGATTTTGAGCTGGTGGGGCTTGGATGTGGGAGAGCTTTGAGCCCCCTTCCTCGGTGGTTATTCTGCGGTTGCTTAGCTCCAGCTTCTCGTCTGCAACAAGAAGACCTGTCAAGAGCTTATCCTAGCAAGCTGCACTCTGTGAAACTACTGAGTTCCTCTTAGGTGTGAGGTTCCCTGCTAGCTGTTCTGAGGGCTGTCAGGGGAAGGAAGCTCTCCCTCTCCTCCCAGAGCACTGGGTCTTCTGGGGAGACAAAATGCTAATCACAAAGTAGAGCAAGTTCCCAGGGCTTTGGAGAACTCAAGAAGCCAAAGGGAGGAAGGCATTCAGAGAGGTCATGCTGGGGCTCTAGACAGTACAGCCCAGAGCACCGCCTCTGCACTGTCCTAGAGGTTATGCCCCAAGAGCAAGTGTCATGGCTAGAACACACTGTTAGAAGATTGGAGTGGATACAGGGGCTGTTAGGAACTGCATTCCCTCTGATGGAGCTCTGTGGCAGAGCTGTCATTTACCCAATTCTGTTGTCACACAGACTACACTCCGCCAAGAGGCTGGAGTACACACAAGGGGCGTTTTAGCCCCTGGAAATTTACCAGTTCTTCATAACTTCATAAACAAGACCCAATCTCTAGGGCTTGCAGGGGAAGATTACTCCTCTACTCCCTCTGGGATTTTCTGCTTTGCATGACTTTAGTCTATGATGGCAGGCCCAAGTCTAATCATAATGCGGTTTTCCCTGTGCTGTCTTAAAGTCACACAGGAAATCTGTGAGAATGCCTAGCTGCTACAGGGCCCCTCTGGCTGCCTCTAGGCTACAAGTGCAGTATTCCAATCTCATTGTCCAAGGCCATCTCTACTGGCTACAAAGGAGGCAAGAGGAGCAGATGCTCCCTGGGGTCAAGGGATGGTCTCCTGCATCTTTTTAGGCCAGTGTAGCTTAGGAAGCACAACTCCTCTGTGAGCATCACCCGTGGCTGCAGGGTGACTATGCTGATCCATTAGGCAGCTTTAAACAAGAAGGCTCAAAGTCAGACAATGTGTCAAGGTCTGTGTGCTCTAAGAAAGAACACAACACAGCACCTGTGCCATCTGTGGTTCCCCAAGGCAGCTGAGCTTATGCTCAAGGAGGGTGTGGGATGTGCTCTCTGTTTCCAGGTGTGGAGCAGTAAGTGGCCCTTCCTCATCCCATGTGGCAATGTGAAGTTGGCCATTTGCCAACCTGATTGTCCAACATTTTGTTCATTTGTTTCTCCTTTCTTGTTCCTCAGCTTCGAGGTGTTGGGCTCTATTACTGGGAGGCAATGATGACTCAGACATAAACACTGCTCTCAGAAACTCTAAAATCAAGCATGTGAGGTGAATCAGCACTGCGAATCACAGTGTCAGCCTCTAGGAAAGCCCATGGCCACCAAAGAGGTACACAGCAGGAGCGCTGTGAGTTCTGGGTACAGGAGTGGGCATGTGGCCAAGTGGCCAAGGACTCAGGCTGGGCTGGACAGACCAAGTTAGCTACAGCTTTGCACAGCACTCTTGGTCAGAGTAAGAGTGCAGCTCCCAGGAATGCCTACCCCGGGGCTGCTGCTGCTTCCCGACACCCATGCCAGGGAATTCCTCCAGACTAATTGGACCCTGTTCTCCATTTGTGTCTCCAGTCACCAACCCAGGGCTTGGAGGAAGGTGATGCAAGTGAACCACGGGGTGCAAAATGTGAGGAGAGGCCCTCGCTCAGGCTCCTCCAAGAGCAAGGTGAGAGTCTCCTTAAGTCTTGCTCCCACAGTTTCCTGACTCACGTATTGGCCACAGAAAATTTGAGGCCAATAATCTAGACTCACTGAGCTTGCATTTCACATCCTGTTCATGTTGTCTGTCTCCTAAGATCACTAACAGCTGGGTGATACAGTGTTTCTAAAACACAGAGATTAGTTCCTGGCGCAAACGATTGCTTAGTCAATGTGAGCGAATCGTCATGCTGAGAATGTCAGCCTGGTGATGGCAGGCACTGCCCTTCCTCAGGTGGCATGCGAGGTCTACTTTGTAAGTAATGTGTGGTCCCACTGTACTAGGTGGAGAGAAAGGGCCTTTGTAAGGCCAGGGGTGGAGAACGGCCTGAGAGAGATGTGGCAAGAAGCCGTGGGGCCTGGGGACTCAGCACTAGGGTGGAGAGTGTGGAAACAATAGGAAGAATGGGCCTCAGTTTGCAAAGATGTGCCAGCCCAAGCTGCGGGCAGTGGGTGGGAAGACATGGGGCTAAGTGGAGGCAGTCTAAAGAGGTGACTGAAGGAGAACCTAGGAAAGATGTCTAAAGGAAGAAAGCCAAATTCAAAGGCCACAGGGCCCTTGGCCCCCACTCTGTAGGGCCCTCAGGCATAGCTGGAAGTAATTGTGTGGGTTCTGCTGGGTTACTCCAGGGAGAGACCCACAGCAGGGGAGTTCAACCCACTGCGAGTGTGACCCTGCCCAGAGCCAAGAGGCTCGCCGGCACAGTAGTGTGGCTAATGGGTGACTGACAGGCCAGCCCACCTTCAGAGACACCTCATTTCTCATTCCCTGCTATCTTCTGCTTCGTGTGGCCCAGAGGCTCCCTGAGCACACTCCCTGCTCTGAGTACAACCCTTTCCTGCTTGGTGGGTAGCCAGGCAAGCCTGATCTGGGGAATCAACCCTCCCTCACACAGCCCTCCTGGACATCAACTAGAAAGAGGAACATGGTCACCCTATTTGGGGGAGTTTTATTTGTGGTGCTAGGGATTGAAGCCAGGGCCTTGCACATGCTGGGTAAGGGTGGTAAAACTGAACTACCCTTGCAGCTGCAGGACCGTGTTTTGAAATGATTGTTCTCCTGTGCCTATCTCATGGCCTGATGTGGTTATATGTGCATTCCCAGGAGCTTGGCCCTGAACATACCTTAGGCCACCACCCATTGTAAATATGTTTACTCAAATACATGGCAAATCTTCCTGCCTACGTAGAGATGTGTGGCCCGTTCAACACCTGCACACCAGCCTTACACCAAGTGGAGCTCAGCGGGTGGAACCTGACAAGGCCAACCTTGATGCAGCTTCTCAAAGCTCTCTCCTCATCAGTGCTGAGTATCTGTTTTGTTCTGTTTTGTTTTTTTTAAATCGTGTTAGCAACAAAATGGAACAAGCCATCGCCCTCTGGTTTCAGCCCCGACATTCTGAAACTACCCATCTTCTCTTCCTTGCAGACTGGAGGTGCCCTCCCCATGAGATATTTCCATGGAGATTTGTTGTGGCCTGCAGTGACACAGAAGAAGGGCAGCTTACCACGTCTCCTACCATTCCGCGTTTTCCTCTTGTGCAGGTAGAAAATGAGGGCTACCACCAAAAGCACCAGGAGGATGCTTCCTCCACAGAGGCCAGCAATGAGGAGCAGGTTCATGCCTTTCCCTGAAAGAAGAAGAGATATGGCTCTGGGGAGGGGTTCTGAGCAGAAAGGTCATTTCATTGCTCTGGCCAAGGCCCCCTGCCTCTCTCACCAAGCACAGGGAAAAAGCTTGATGGGTTAATAGGACTTTTGATCTTTTCAAAGACCAAGCTCCTGAACAGAGGGGAACTGTTCCAATTCCTGAAGGGCTCCAGGGACCGGGGTAAGCCCTCTCAGAAGCTCCCTGGGAGATGCTTTCATGGATTATGAATGCCTGGCCATTCATGAAGCAAAGTCAGTCTGCGCCTCCATGCCCTGTGCAGGATGGCATCCCCACAGGAGTTTGGAGATCATCCAGTACAACTTCTAGTTTCCAAGATCAGGCCCAGAGAGAGAAGGAGAGGCACCTGAAGCCACATAGCTTCTGCCCGCGAGTGGCTCCTTGTCTCAGAGTTCCTACTCTCTCCAGCTGCATCTCTGGCTTCCCTCCTGCACCAGGAGCCCTTCTGACCCTCTTGACCAGGCAGTTCCCAAACACTCAGGGTGAATATTTCACTTGGGCAGCCCCCATCCTCCCAACAGTCCTCTCTCCCAGGCTTTCCCCAGCCCATCAGAGAAGGTCAGATGCATACTGAGTTAGCAACAGCAGCCGGGACCTTTGGTTCCTAGACCGTTAGTCCCTGGAAGGCAACAAGCAGAACAATAACTTCATTGTTAAAGGAAATAGGCTTGGAGACCAGCTCTTCTAGGTAAGAGCTGAGTGGCCTTTGGCAAGCCACTCTGCCTCTCTGAGCCTGTTTCCTTCTTCATAAAATGGAAACAATGAAAACTACATCACAGGGTGGCTGTTGGAAGTCAATCAGATAATGAATGTGAAAGTGCTTTGTAAACTGTAAAACAGCCCACAGATGTAAGGTCTTGCTTTTACTGGCACTCTTTTCACTGCTGTTTTTGGTAGCTGTTTCCCAGGAGGGGTGCTGGGCCTGCTGCCCTTTGTGAGTCAACAGCAGTTACGGAGGAGCAGCTGGGTCTGGGGGTCAGGCGGCTGGTACATGGGGAGAATGAGCTGGAGCTCCTCCCAGCATCCCTGAATCACTGTAATCCTAGGAGGAGATGATTACACACAAAACTAGGATGGGCCCAGAGAGCAGAACAGAGGCTCAGACACCAAACTGAATGAGGCTTTCTTTCTTCCAGTTTCTCTCTGACCCCATCTTTGTCTGCTCGGCACCTTCTCTGTGCTCACCTATGAGGGAGTGTCCTCTAGATAAGCAAGCATAATCCTAAACCATTAAAATTGAATCCAGAAAGGAGTTGGGTCCTTTAGGGCCTGCTGGCTTGGAGAAGTGGCTGGAACTGCTGGGAGCCCATCTCCGACTGAGCTGAGGACTTCACAGGGTTTGAGGCAGGGTGGGTCCTGACCAGTTGGGGTGCGCATGCCTAATCCATGCAGCCGCCAGCTTGGCTTCTCCCGGAGTCTTTGGACAGGGTGCCCACCTCCTTGTCCTGGCACAATCAGGAATGCAGGCAATGTCTAATATGTCTGTCCTCAGAGTTGCACTGTGTCACCCTGGGCTCATGGCAGGGCTCCAGGTAGAGACAGTCAGGTTTGTCTCAGAAGCAGCTGTGACTTTGTCATTCAAATATAGGCCCACATACTCTCTAAATCCAACTCTTCGTTCACACTTCCTCTTGGAGATAATGTGCCCATGTAAGTTTGTGTGATGCAGTACTTCTTGTCCAACCTGTTCCTTCCTCTTAGTACTTTGTTTCAAGTACCTTATTGGAGCCAAATGGTTAGGATGTGATCGTTGCTTCTCTCTGCCTTGATCTTTTAAAATAAAATGACCAAATATTTTTAGGATTTTCAAGAGCAACTCCTTCCTCCTCAACCTCCCCCCAAATATTCCTCCCACTCCTCAGTGGCCATTCCCAGACCAGCTCCTGCTCTGTACCACAGAACAAGGGACACGCGAGTCCCTACCTTCAAACCTCCCCTTCTTCCAAGGCCTTTCCTCCCTCCCTCCTCAATATACCCACATTATTACACTGGTGGGATCCAGTTAAAATAAACATAAAGAATTGGATTGCCAGGTAAAAGACAGGACAGCCAGTTAAACTTGAACTTCAAATCAACAATGAATAATTTGTGCATAAGTAAGCAATATTTGAAATGTACTCATACTGTAACACTATCTGTTAACTCTGGCAGTTCTAATCAAGGGAGCCCAGAAGGAGAAAGGAGGTCACAGAGTCAAAAAGAGAGCAGCTACTGTCACTGTGCCTTTGTGATGGAGGATGTGAGAGGATGGCAGATGAAGGGGTGTGGGGCTACGTCTGTGGCTGGCAGACTCCCAGGTGGCCTCCAGGGAGTGTGGTGTGTCACCCCCTCTGACCAAGTGTGGGCCAGACCTGCTGACTTGCTTCTAGAGAATAGAATTTAGAATGAGGCACTCTCACTCCTGAGATGAGGTTATAAAAAGACTATGGCCTGTGTCCTGCATGCTTATTCTCGCCCCCCCTTGGACTACTTGCTGGGAAGCCAGCTGCCATAGTGTGAGGCAGCCCGGTGGCTCACACCAGGAGCTTGGAAGGAGATCCCATAGTTCACTCACATGCTATCTTCTCAAAAGACTGAAGCCCAGAGAGGAGCTGTCTGTGTTAAGGGTATTCACCTAAATTTAGGAGGACCCAGTTTAGAAGTTCAGCCCTCTGACTCACCGAGTACTACAGCAAGCTGCCTCTCAAAAATTATTGCTGGGAGTCCTGGCAAGCTGGGATGGTGGGGCAAATGAGTGCCTTAGAGGTTAAGGAGTTTCTGGAACTAATGCCAGAGCCAGGCTGTCCTCTGTGTGACAGAAGTGTTGCCTTACTGTGTCCACGGTCTTCCTACCCATCTCCCAGGTCTCTACCACCTTTCCATCCATCCCCTGTAAGACATATTTACGTGGGAACACAGAGTCATGGTCACTAACGAGGAGAGGGGCCTTGGGCAACTCAGATTCCCTCTTCATTAAGTAGGGGTTTGCGTCGGGTGATCTCCTTTCAAGTTCTTTCTCCCCACAGAGGATCTTTCTATGCCGCTGAAGTCAAAGGAAGGGAAAGATGCTCAGAGAGAGGACTCTTAAAGTGGGTGGCCACCTCCTCAAAGGCTTCCCTTGAGAGTATCCAGGAGAAAGAGGTGCATTTTCACTTCTTATCCTGCTTATGCCCAAGCAGCCTCCCAGTCCAGACACCTGTGCCTGGGAAGAGGTCTGGCATCTGCCCCCGTGCCCGTGGGCCTGGCAGGCTGTGTGTGAGGTACACTTGAGACATCCTGGCCCAGCCTGCCACACACCTGAGCAGCTGACAGCCGCTGCACTGGATTCTTCACTGACTTCGTTACTTGCCGTGCACTTGAAAGCCTCAGTCAATTTCTTCCACCGGTATGTGATGATTTTCCCAGAACTTTTCGTGAGATACTTCTCATGTTGGTACAGGTTTAATTTAGGGTTAGTTCCATTCACTACCTCGCAGGTCAAGGTTTTGTTGCTACAATCCCAGGAGATCTGTGGTTTTGAGACCATCTCTGAAAAGAAAATAAAAATCCAATTCTTAATAGGTGATTTTATTCTTGTAGACATCCAATTTAGACAGTGGGTAATGAATGGGTTCAGTTTGGAACCAGGGAACAATTTCAAAAACCCCTAGCAATTTTCAAAAATCATTTTTACTTTACTTTATTTACATACTTCAGGACAAAGTTATTTCTGGTAAGTTCATAGATACATTGTAACTGTGAAAAGTGTACACTTCTAATGTTTATACACCTGTTGCGTCCCTTAAAACATCCTCCCATGCTATTATTTAATTCTACCAGAGATGCTGATGTTTTCCTTCCCATTTATAGACAAAATTTCCAAAGCTCTGAGGGTTCAGCAAGTGTTCTTGGGATACACACTATAAAAAAATACAGATCAAGAGAGAAGCCTGCCCTTCCGGGTCCAGGAGTACAGCTGAGAGGATCGCTGTGTCCTGACCTCCACTTACCCAAGAAGCTTGAGAAGAATGACGCTTCCGCAGCAGCCAGGAGCGCCACTCTGCAGAATCACCTGGGGCGAGGAGCCTGGGTCAGCCACCTTCCCGTCCCCCTGCCAGGTGGGGGTGTGAGGGTGTGGGTGTGTAAGGGGCTCCAGGCTCTGCGGAGGAAGGGCACCACCCGGAGACCAGAGACCTGGCTCTGCCCTCTCCCAGCCCAAAGCTGCGTAGTTTCCACTGTACTCGGCTAGACCTCATCTTTAAGAGAATAACAAAGATTCTACAGCTATTGCCAGACAGATAACGAGTGGCAAAGCCCTGGGCAAATCATTAGTGCTGGTTCTTACGTTCGCAGCCAGAAACTCGTCTCTCCTTTTCTGATACAGTAACGTTTAAAGGGTGCGTCATAAAAGGAAACATCCTTGGCATTTAGATGGGTCCAGCTGAGTGGCCCCTTTGCTTTGCTTTTGTCCTTTTTACTTTTCATCCTTTACTTTGTTTCCTTAGACTTGCCACCTTCCTTGGACAGTCTGTCTTCATGCATTAAGCCGCTGTCTCATTGTTCCATGTTTCCCTCCCTGTCTGGATCTCAGACAGCAGGATCCTCCCCACAGACCATCCCAGTCAGTTCCATCTCTAGGCCAGTACACAGGCATTCAAAATAAAGCCTACTTCCCATCCAGAAATTCTGTGAAATTCTGTGAACCCAGAATGAAGAAAATGGAAAAAAAAATTAACCTACAATGCAATAGCATATGGTTTAGAAGTTGGGTCACACTCTTTCCTTGTCTTTGAAAAAACTTTTTGTAACAGTGATACTTAATGTAAAAATTTGTAAAATAAGAAAAAGGTTTAAAGCAAATTAGAAATCACCAGCAATTCTACTTCCCAGAGTCAGTAATTATTAATATTTTGATGTATATCCTTACCAGACTTGTCTATGTATAAACATACATATTAATGATACAATATTTTAAAATCAAAACTATATTAGGT
Organism: Dinomys branickii; assembly: GCA_004027595.1. Classification (NCBI taxonomy): domain Eukaryota; kingdom Metazoa; phylum Chordata; class Mammalia; order Rodentia; family Dinomyidae; genus Dinomys; species Dinomys branickii. The sequence goes on from PVLD010010243.1 coordinate 19,415, forward strand.
GATCTTATGCCTACTTTTTTCTCCTCACTATGAAAGTATATTACAAAGTTCTGTCTTTTACGAGCATCAATGAATGTGCATCGCTACCATTTTTTAAGTGATACACTCTTCGTTTACTTGTAAAGTTTCTCTGCTAGAAATTTCTAAATCCATTTCAGTATTTTACTTGTGTAAAGAGCACAGCGATGAATCTCATGTAGCAATAGCTGTGCACAAACCTTCACTGTGAGACAGCTTTCATAAGAGGCCTGACCTGATCAACAGGAGCAATTGTGAAGGCCTTCTTCTAAATGAGAACACCTTCACTCCAGCTACTAGGTTAAATCCTTCTCCACTGCTTTTACGGAGACTTCCGCTGCCTCTTCAGCCAGCGGAACAGCTGCCTCATTAGGGCGGTGTAGGTATCATGGCTGAAGTTGTGAAAGCCATGGCAAAATAGATGGAGGGTATTAGTGGTGAGCAAACAGATGCATGTCCCAGAGACTCCAGGGCACGTTCACATTCATTGCCTCATGGAATATTCCTTGAAGTTATGACAGGTGAATATCCCAATCCAAAAGTCCAATGTGTGAAATATATCTGGGCCCAAACATTTTAGATAGGGGTACTTAACCTGTACTGGGAAACTGGATTCAGAACACATAGGAGTTGGCCAAGTCCGTGTGACAAGTAATGGTGGCCAGGCCGCAAATGAAGTTGAGATGCTGTGTGATGTTGGCATGCACACAACGGTAAGGTCACTGGCTTTTGCCAACGGTTACAAGGTTTCCCTGGGGTAGTGAAAATGTCGAAAGTGGTTGCACAACTCTGAATATACAAGACACTACATTTTACTCTTTAAATGTGCACATGGTATGGTATATGAATTATATCACTATGAAGCTGTTTGGAGAGTGAAAACTGTCACCATTTTTGGGAAAAGAAGCCGTGGGTTTGACTTCTAACTTTGCTACTGTCAAGCATGAGAAGTAGGACAAGACCATGACTATTTCCTCACAGATCATGAGGGGGCAATAATTACCAGCTCTCAGGATTGTTGGAGACTTAAACGCTATCAGAGAATCAGTCCCCAGACACCTCACTGCTAATTATTCTCACCCCACAATACTAAGTGTGACACAAATATGAGCACAGCAGTATGGTGCCCTGTGAGGCTCACATTCAACATAGGACACCCAAAAAGTATATGCAGGAGTCCTGATGCCAGCTGCTGGGAGAGCCATCTTCCCCCCGACCCACTTCTGGAAGGTGCTCTCCAGTCCAAGTGGCAGTCCTAGGGCAGGAAAGGGGCCGCTTTGAGGAGCTGACAGGATCTGTCCTGGGGTCCAGGCAGGAGACCCAAGGTAGGAGGAGGGGCCCTGCCCTGCCTCTGGTGACATTTCCTGTGTGAAGCACAGAAAATACTTATTTGCTCACTGAATTCCTGGCCTGTGTCCATGCTGGGATTCCTGGCGGCCTCACCACGCCAAGGGCAGCTCGCTCTTCTCCCTGCCTTGTCTCCTTGGACTTCAAACTTCAGTGGCATCGCTACTGTCCCCTTCGTCTCCTCAGTTTCACCCAAGCCACCCTACAGTCCAGGCCAGTGGGTACCAACCCTGGCTGCTCTCCGGACCCTCCTGCGAAACTTCAGAAACTACTGACGCGAGGGATCGTGAAGTTCTTATACAACTGGTCTCCGGTGGGGCCTGCTGCTGGTGACTTCTAACACAGCTTCAGGACCCTCCGGCCTCCCTCCTTCGCTCGTACTTGGTCCCGCCTCCATCTCCACCTCTACCCTTAGCCTCTCAGTGCATGCGGAGACAGTAAAAGCCACACCTGGTTTATTTTCTCCACATTTCAATAAAAATCACCTTCTGCCTCATTTGCTATGTTGTCAAGCAGATCAGAAGCACAGGCTGATCCTTCTTCTGTCCCTTGTCACCCAGCCCTCTCCTGCCCTGGAACCAGGGCTTGTTGTTGGCTCTCTGCACAGAAGACTCGCTCCACTTCAGGCAGCCGCTCCTGCCTAGTCCTTGGCTTGTTCACACCATCCTCACACACCTGGGAAACTGACCTTTCCTCTGCCCACCTGGGCCCTTTCAGATTAATGCCCCCTTAATCTGCTCACTGCACAACTCTGCAGCCACCTAAAGAGAGGGCTGTAAGCAGACAGACTTGAAGCTCTGTTAGCTGGGCATCTCTGCAAGTGTGAACCCCACTCCCCACCCTGCAGACACACAAGACTTGTGCCTCCAGGGGGTTGAAAGGCCTCATTGGATTTACTTTTACTACTCCAGAGGCAGAGGCCAGGGCTGGGGACATTTCATAAATGCTGTTTCCCAGCCTGCCCAATAGCACCCACCCTGAGACGACGACATTTAGGGAAGGCTTACCTTGCATCCTCAAATTGAATTCTTTATTCAGCACTCTTGTCCCATTTGTATTGTATATGATTACTTGGTAGATGTTGTGAAGACTTTTCTCCAGATGTTTGATTTTCAGAGTCCCATTTGATAATATTTCATACGTTGTTTTGTTTGAACTATACAGTTTCTTGCCCTTGACTTGCGCTACCCTGTTCCCTCCGGCTTCCCACCGTACCTCATTGATAACGTCACTCATTTGGAAACCAGGAATATCCAGGCTTACATCCCGACCCAAGGCCCCCCAGACAATCCTAGGCTCTCCGAGGGTGGAACCTGTAAAAAGCAAAACAGTGACTGAAGTCTTGAGACTCTGCCAGAAAATGCTGGGCTGCAAGTTCTTTAACTCTTGTGCTCGCTTCAGGATGTCCAAAGAAAAGCCTCACCGTGACAGCGAAGACCCACACACCAACTTACCTTTAGTGGAGAAGCTGAAAAGCAGAAAGAAACTGGCTAAACTTTTATACAGGACGCTCATCTTTGGGATTCGTTTCCTTGTGGTGATTCTGAGCTCTTCTTGCAAACGGAACTGAGAAGAGGCTGGTGGAACCCACCCCCTAGGACTGAACCACATGCCTCTTTGCTCCCCAGCAGGAGCAGAGCGCTCACACACACTCAACAAAGCAGCGAGCTGGGGCTGCTGCACCGAAACAGGTGTGCTTGGGAGCCTGTGTTTCCTTTTCACAGTTTAATTCTCACCAAATGGAAAAAAAATGAGGGGAGGTTGGTTTTATAACTCCACTGAAGAGAAAAGGAGCTGAAAGGTAAGTAAGTCTAACAGGGTCTTCTTTTCTTGAACAAAGTGCCAAATTTAACGTTACAATCCATCTCCTGCCACTCAGCTATACCCCTCTAAGAGGACCACAAGGAAAGATCGGTACATGCCCATAAGCAAAGAACAGGCTACAAATATTTGTCGTACGATGGTAAATGTTTGGAAGCATATGCATATATATATGAAATGATTAGGAACTAGGTTTCTTTTTCCTGAAAGATATTTTTTACGTTCTAAAATTATTTAGGTACTAAAAAGAAAGAAATGTTAATTGAGTCTGAACTGTAAATGCTTAAAATCTCCAGCTCTTGTTTAACATACATTTTACAGCTCTATTGAAATTCACAGGTAAATAAAAACTTACTGCAAAACAAGAAGCATAGAGAATATGAATACTATTCTACAACCTGCTGAAAAAGTATCTCAAGTCATTAACACGAGGATGGCTGAGAAAGGGGGACTATGAGGAGAAGCAGAACAAGAGAACCCGGAGAGCGAGGAAGAAGACTTCGGTAACTCAGGGAGGGGGCAGGTCCCTCTGAAAAAGATGCACAGAAGGAAGGAACAGCCCGTGACAGATGGCCAAGTTCAGTTTCCATGTTTGTGATTGTTTAGGACACAGTGAGTATACTTCTTTAAAGTTTTGAAGATTTTTTGCTGATATCAGTTACAAATATGGAGATTATCTTTCAGAAAGTTACCCAGGAAATGAATTAAGTCAAAGCACTAAATTTCGACTATCACATACAAGCAAGCCTACATAGAATATTTTACCATACTTGTGTAGCAAACCTATCTAAAAACATCCACAACAATAGATTATAATTGGATTGAAATTGTGTTAAAAAAAGTCCTACAATAATACCTAAAAGACAACCTAGAAAGACATTTTTATATCTTTGAGTGTGGAAGGCCTACCTCCACAGACAATACAACTCAAATGTAATACAGAAAAGATGGACAATGACCTCTACGGTTATGAATACCTAAAAATGTAAAATTATATAATCTTCATATATAATTGCAAATATTTCATTTTGTTTGTTTTGTTCTTATATCTTTCATTAGCCAATAAGAAAAAAGATTTTTAAAAAGGGCAAAAGCTACAAACGATCAGTTTACAGAAGAAATACTTCACATAATCAGATATATGAAAAAAGTCTAATGGCACCAAAAATATAGATATCCTAGTTATAGGATACCATTTTACCATAAAATATATAGTTCAAATTATTGACATGAAGGTGGGGATAAACAGGTAGCTTCATACAATATTAGAGAAACCTAATCAATACATCTTAAGAGGTGGAATTTGGCAATTTCTATTAACCTTTTAAAAATATATATTTTTTGCCCTTATAACTTTAAGAACCCTATCCTGCACAAATGATTGAAAAGGTAGCAAAAATTGAAGGATATTTATTTCCCATCTTGATAATAAAATTACAAATAACAAATTATAATACATTCAAATTATTAAACATTGTATGACAGCCAAAGGAGAATGAAACAGACTTCAAAGTAAGATGTGGAAAGACACCTTTGGAAAATCAGATGAAAAGAGCAAGCCAGGCATGGTGGCACACGCCCGTAATCCCAGCACTCAGGTGGCTGAGGCAGGAAGATTGTTGCGAGTTCGAGGCAGCCTGGGCTAAGTGAGCTCAAGGCCAGCCTGAAATGCATAGAGACCCTGTCTCAAAAAGACAAAAAATAAATAAAAAAAGGAAAGAGCAACTTGCAAAACAATATAACCCCTTTTCTTATATTATTATATTATATTTTGTTATAATGTCCTAGATTATACTATATTATTATTAGCGTATGCATGAAAAAAATTCCACCCACTCATGCTGAACTTTTTGTAGTGCTTGTTTTTCAGAATTTAAATGAAAGTCTCAATGAAAACTTTCCTTTTTCCTACATCAGCTTCTCTGAAGTTGGAAATTTTGGTAAAGAACACATTTTTTAAAAAAAGTTTTAAAATAAAGGATGCTTGTGGCATATATTTTTCTAAAGTATTGGTGGACTCTGAGAAACCATTAGCATGTAGTTTTCCTCCTCTAAGTGGCCAGCTCACCAGCCACCTGTCCAAAGTCATGAGACAGGCATCCTCTGACCTCCTCAGCTTTTGAGAGAGGTCGCCTTCTCTTCCTGACAATGTGCTGATTGTATTTTGCTCTCAGAGAGCAAGTGGACAGCAACTTTGTGTTTTTGTTTTTTGAGACACGGTCTTACTATGTAGCCCAGGCCTGCCTTGAACTCATGGCAATCCTCCTGTCTCGGCCTCCTGAGTATTGGGATTACAGGTGTGAGCTGCCAGCCCAACCTGTTCTTCTTGAAACATTAGCTTTTCCTCTTACATCTAGTTGGATTCTGAGGGACAAGCATGGCTTCAGTGGCAGAAACTGGGGCAGAGAAAGGGAGGGATAGGCCTGCTGGTTACAATGAAAACTTCTGTATATACAAAGTATTAAAAATTTTAAATATCAAGTACTAAAAGAGACAAATTATTTGTAAGATACATGGCAAAGGTTAATATCCTTTAAGAAATCAATGTTTCTTTTAAATAAAGAAAGAAAAGAAAGACACCTTCATATGGAGTCAAGGTCCTAAAGGAACAATTCATAAAATATACAACTCAGTAACAAGCCCATGAAAGCATAGTTAACGTACTAATAAAGCCATGTCCATTTAAACATAGGTATAGTTTTCATTTAAAAAATAAAAACACATAGGTTAATGATTAAAATGGACATTCTTGTAGTGAGCCAGTAAAAATGCAAATAGTTCAGGTTCTGGTGAACAGTCTTTCAGTGGGAATCAGAAGCATCAAAAATATTTTTATTTTGACCTAACAAGTCCCCAGGAGTTTTTTGTTTTTTGTTTTTTTTTCCATAAGGGAATCATGAAGGGTCTGAACTGAGGTTTGGCTATAAGTTTGTACATTGCAGTATTCAGTCAAAATTGGGCATGATTTAAATGTCTAAAAAATGTAGGTAATTCATGTTTGGAGAAGCTGTGAAATAAAAAAATGCCACAATTGTGTGAAAGGAAAAAAAGTATCCTTTGTCTACACTCAGCTCAGGTTTTCTGGCCCTGTTATTCTATTACTGAAGGACAAATTAACAATATACGCACCCGCACACGCAAGTTCATGAATGTGTACTTTATACATAGTACACATGGTACCACCCAAGGGTGAGTAATCAAAAAAAATGGGTAGAACTTGGGCTTGTTCTTAGGCTAAGCAAAAGTGAAGAGGGTAGGGATTTCAGGTAGGAGAGACAAGTCCTGGGATGCCCAGGAAAAGAGAGGTGCACAAGGTTGTTTTAGTCATAGTAAAAAAGCTGATAGAAGTTGAGAGTCCTCCTCTTCCTGACACAGGAAAGGGTGGCACCTTTCACAACTAACTATTTCCTTTATAAATGTAAGTTCCTCTCGTGAAAGAAAACTCTGTGCCTGATTTTAGAGCTTGTCTTGCTTCTGCTGGTTCAAATGGCCTGTAGCTCAAGATAGTCCCCACTGCGAAGAAGTGTGATTTGGGGTGGGGCACTCTGAACGCCTTCACAGTAAACCATACAACCTCACTGTATTTCTCAAAAGAGTGTGTGTGGTATGTATCTTTTGCTGGGGGCATCCCTGCGTGACAGTAGGATGATGGCTGTTTTTCCACTGTCCTTGGTTACTGCTGCTATTCTAACATTTCTGCTTTGAACCCATGTGGCTTTTAAATTAAAATCTTTTTCCTTCTAAGTGCCCCGCCGTTTAGTAGCGGTGGCAAGAACTGAGCATGGATGGTGTGTTCCCACCTCTGGGCGGGCGCAGCTCAGAGAATCTCCAGTCCACGGCTCACTGCAGTTTCTCCCCTCTCTCGCTGTCTCCGTCAACTGTCCTCCTCCTCGCTAAAATTTCTGAGAGACAGACTAACAGGAAGGGAACAGATGCAGAGGAGGAGGAAGAAGCTGTCTCAGAGGCCCTAGTCAGGATAAGCTTCGCTTATTTACAGGACGAGGGAAGTATTGAGGGTCCAGACTCCACTCCCTTCTCCCCCTGAGATCACGTCCAACTGAATCTCTTGAGTTGCAGGGGTTGTGAAAAAGACACTCACAAGGGAATCTGAGCTCTCCTCCGTTCAAGTGCGGGTCCTACCTCCAAAGAGATTAAGCCAGCACCTAATCCCCGGCTCCACAGACCTGTGCTCCAAGTCCTGGCCCTCCGGCTGCCCCTGAGACCTCCTCGGCGCTGTCTTCGCCTCCGTCTCTCCTGCCCCTCTCCTGCGGTGATTGGTCACTAAGCGCTGCCAGGCCATGCTGCATAGCTCTGCCTCCCCTCTGCCACCTGCCTCCACGTGTGCCCCCATATCTCCCCACAAACTCTGGGAAGAAACGCAAAGCAGCGGTCAAGTGTGTAGCATTGTTTACCAGAAACTGACATTTGCCCCAGCCTTAGGGCTAACAGAGAGGTCACACCATGTGTCAGTTCGTGGCCAGGGCCTGTGGATGTTCAGTGTGGTTGTATCTTGGTGGCCACAGCAGCAGCCCCAGCCGCAGCCCATCAGGTTCTGGTGGCATTGGCATTGGCACTGGCATTGCCAGGCTCTGTGCTTGGTCTCCTTGATGAGGAAAACAAAACCTTGGGAAGCTGAAATTTAAGAGCAAAATGGAGAGCTTGCACGCAGCAACTGTCTCGTTTGCTTCTGGTGTCTTGCTTGTATGGCCTGGTTCTGGAATTTGCTTGTGCAGCTTGGCTTATAGCCCCTATCATTAACCACACCTCGGCCTGCGCAGTCCTGCCTAAAACCTCCACGTGAGACACCCCAACAGAGCTCCGGCTCAGCCTTTGGAGCACACAGCTCCTCGGAGCCCAAAGGCATAACAAAGTCTGGTTCCCTCCACCTCTCCCAGGGCCGCTCAGTTTCTTCCTGTAAATCTAAAACTGCTGTAACAACCTCACAATAGCAGCCTCTCATAGTAGCAGCTCCCGGGTCACCTTCCCTGACACTCCAGTTGGAGCGCTGCGCTCTGAGAGCGGTTCCTCTCTGAATGGAGTTTCCTCTGAGATGCAGTTTTCTTTCCTTTTCCACTACGCTTCCCACTCACACAGCAGAGAGGACAGAACCGACTGACAGTGGCAGTTTCTGGGTAACACAGGAGTTCTAAGAGGACAGTCGCTGAGCCTGGAAGTCCCCATGGGTAGGTGCTTCTCAGAGAAGGACAAGTTCGGCTGTCCCTAGCTGCACAGTCACATGATTATAGAGAAAGGAACTTTGAGCCCAACAGCCCCAACCCCACCACACAGTGTGGGGATCTGGGCACGCTGTCATGTTTCTGAGCCTTGGTTTTCACACTTATCAAAGGAGACAAATGCTTCATTCTCAAGCTTATCATGAGAGTTGAGCGAGGTGCTGTGTGTCTGGAGTGCAGCACACTGCCTGGTCCCCACATTACTCTGTTCAAATGTCAGCACCTTTCCCCATTTTCCCCTACACTTCTGATAGCCCAGTGTAGCCTCCTCATGGAGAAGGGAAACCAGGTTCCTCCATCCTGTACACGATGTTTGTTTGTGTACATATATACGTATACTCCGCTTACTTCTCAGGATTGCTATAGCCAAGACAGCCTGTGGGTTTGTGATCTAGAACGGGGTACGGGGGTCAGACTAGCTTGGGAGTAGCACACTAAAGGGGTAATGCCCACTAGCTGAGTAGAGGAAGGTACCTGAGGCCTGGCCTGAGGAAAAGGAGGTGGGGGACACCTCTTGCGGCCAGGGGTTGGTCCCCAGTGGCCTAAGGCACTGGGAGTCTGGACAGCTCCCCAGTGAAGAGCAGAGCCCCACAGCGCAGGTAGTATGAGCCACTGGCCAGAGAAAGCAACAGAATGGCGGTGCTGTGGACTTCAGCAGGGAACCCTGGGCTTAAACGGTGAGCGACTTTTCCTAATTGCTCTCTGTGTGATCTTCAGAGTAACCTCTCTAGGCCTCGGTTTCCTCCCAGCTCAGACAGTGAACTTGGGGCGGGAAATAAATTCACTTGCTCAGTTTAGTCTACAATAAGGTCAGCAAGGAAAACCCTGGACTGTAGACCGGAAGATGCAAGATAGCATTGTCATGGTGAGGATCGCCGTAAAAACGTCTGGAAAATCTCCCAAGAGGAGACTTCTGAGGTTTGACGATCAGATCCCACCGCAGGAGAGAAGGCAATCTCTTCACTAGCAGGTGAGGTGGGCAGAAAACAGAACGCTCAGCTCTGGCCGGCAGTGGCAGCGCAGACATCCACGGTCCCCTTCCAGCCCTGGCTTTATCTATCTCAAAGGACCTTGGGACAAAGTCTCTGCCTGCTGCTGCCACCCACGGGCCACAACGTGAATTGCAACCTTTCTGATTTCACTGTGGGAAGTTAGAACACTTGTGTATTAGCATTTGTGTAATGTTTTTTGGTTTATATTTTCCCCCGTTAAGAAATGACATTATTTTATGTACACAATATATTTCTGGCACAAACATTTTTGTAAAAAAAAAGCCTTGGAGAAGTTAAATAAATGGTCTGCAGAGGCTTAGCCAGGAAATGAGCCACCCTCTCTGATTCCAGGATCTCTGTTCTCTCTGGCATCTCCAGGGAGGGCCAGTTTGCACTACCGCTATGGCAGCAGTTCTCAGAGTCGGGCACAATCTGACCATCCAACTATGGAGTCTTCTGACCACCTCTACCCAGTCTACCATGGCCTCCAGCCACCTCTCCACACTCCGTACCTGCAGCTGCGTTTGGGCCAGGGGTGGTAGGGACTATGAACAGGGCACACTGACTCCTGGTCTCAAGGGGTCTCGGGCTGGTGAGGGAGGGAGCAGGCACTGAGGACTCAGTACCATGAGAAAAGCACACAGGCTCGGGTGGAACTGAGGGGAGATCAAAGAAGCTGCTGCTGGGAGAGGTGGTGCCTGGGCTTGTCCCATCCTTACAAGACAAACAGGACCTAAGCTCAGAGAGAGGCAAATAGAGGACGTCCCGGCACAGAAGCCAGATGACAGAGGCCTAAGTGCTCCGGGAAATAGGTTCCATCTCAGAAGACAGAGCCAGGGGCAGTGAAGGTGAAAAGTGCGGCTGGGGGAATCCCTGCTCTTGTCTAACAGCAATGATAAGCCACACACACTTCTTGTTTTGCACTTATTCATTTAACACATTTTTCTGATGGGCACCCGCTCCGCCTTCTCAGGGTACTAACAACACCAAACCTTTGTGGCAGAGTGTGCATTTATTTTTGTGATGTGTATTTATTGACTGCCTGTTGATTCCTGCTGGGTGTTCTCCTAGTTTCTGCAAAAAAATTCCTGCCCATGTTGAACTCATATTCTGGTGGGGAGACAGATAATAAAACAACATGAATAAGTAAAATCTAAGTACTTAAACAGTGGCAAGTAATCAGAAAAAAATAAGGGAGGAAAGGGGCTGTTCAAGCTGGCCCCACCTTTTAGCGAGGGTGGCCACAAAGGTTTCACTGCAGCAGTGGCTCCAAGTAAAGACCTTCAGGGCCTGAGTATGTGGAGGGCAGTAGTCCAGAGAGGGGGATGGAGGAGCAAAGGCCCTGAGGCAGAACCGGACAGGAGGCCCTCACTGCCGAGAAGGAAGTGAGGGCTCGGTGGAAAGAGAAGAGGCCAGGCAGGTGCAGAGGAAAGTTATCGGAGTCTTTGTTCAGAGTAGGAGCACCTCGGTGCTGACTGCTGCCTAGTCTGGAAAGGACCTCACAGGTGAACCATTAGTCCACAGGAGAGGGAAAAAAGAAGTCTTGCTGCCGCTGTCATCCATTCGGTTATGTGTGTGTCTGGGGCCCTGTCCAAATTAGAAGCTAGCTGGAATTGCCTACAGCTTTGTTTCTGGTTGAATGGTGAGCGGGCGGGAAGACTGGCGAGTGGAAAGCATTCCTCTCTCCTCCCCTTCGCAAAGGAGCATCTGCACATGGGTCAAGTCCTTCGAGAAAGCAAGAGCAGCCTGCTTCTCAGACTCGTTACTCCCCCTCAGGCTGGGCTTGGCACCTGTACTGTTGCACCAGTAGCTTCATACTCGGGAAGGCGGTTGCCTCCGGTTCCCGTCATCCTCCCCAGGCTGTGGAGCTGCAGCACCAGTCAGCCCAAGAACCCCAAGGCTGGCCGGGTTTTGTCCTAGGTTCCGAGCTGCCTGGTGACAGTGGAGTCGAGGCTGGCCCTCCCAAGGGTGGCGTCTCTGGTACTGACTGTTGCACCCACAGTTCTTTTTCCCTGTTGGGGCAGCACCTTCCCCTTGCTTGCATGCCCCTCAGAATCCCTCCTTTCTGCCCACCTGGGATGAGGATTTGGCTTCTCCCCGCCCCCCGCCGCCTTTTTAGATTGTATTTTGTACATCTATTTTGCTTCTAGGCTATGATATATAGGCTAGTACATAATACAGGTAGTTACTGCTTTATCTCTCTCAAACTCCTCTAAGAACCCTGCGCTAGGGGGCCCTCTTGAATGTCTTCCTGCATCAGGAGCTAAGCGTACAGAGAGTCTTACTCAAGATGCTGGTCTGACATGTATGGGATCAGTTTGCTCCTTTCCTTTACTGTGAATAAGGGGGAATGCTTGTGAAATATTCTCCTACTCGTCTCTACATAAGTGTTGAAAGATTGCCTCTGTTGTATAAAAGTAAGAAGACCAAATGGAATTACCGGACTAATAGAAGAGTTAAGTTTTTATTCAAGACAACAAAGTGAGGTAGGTGTGGTGGTGCAGGCCCATAATTCCTGCACTGTGGGGGTTAAGGCAGGGGGATTCCAAGTTCTAGTCCAGCCTGGGAAACTTAGTGACTTACTGAGACCCTGACTCAAAGTAAAGAATTTTTCAAAGAGATGTAGCTCAGTGTGAACGCCTGGGTTCAATGTCCAGCACCACTGGTGTGTGTGTGTGGAGGGGTGAGGGGTAGTGCTTAGAAAATGCTCCTAAGTACTGATGTGGATGGTGTTTCCTTCCTGTGAGTGACCCAAGCATGCTATAAATAGAGAACACAGCCTGTGAGATTCAAGAAGGTGTTCGCTAGCTGTACCGATGAGATAGGACAACTTATGATTATGAGAAAGGAAATTTTTATTCATTTTTCTATTATAAAAATACATTCCATGCAGTGGTCAGAAAGTCTAGGGATAGAGACACTAAGATTTTTGTCTTTCATTGTAATGGAATATCAACAAGCCATCTGTTGAAAGATTTTCCTGGTTTGCAAAAAAATGAAAACAATAAACAAACCAAAAGCACCATCACAACGTGCCTTTGGAGCAGAATTGCTGCCCGCTGAGGTTTAGAGTCAGAAAGGGAACCTCCACACTCTTTAACACTCTCCTCTTTGACCAAGTCCCTACCTGTGAGTCTCTGGATCTCATCTGAAAGAGCCCGGAGGAAGTCCCTGCAGAGGGCGCTGTATCCCAGCCCTCCACAGCTGTGGGCTAAGGCTGTGTGCACATAACTAATTCCTTCTCCCTCCGCATGGGGATGGGCAGTGTCAGGGGCCAAGCTTGGACCACGTGTGTATTAATAAACTCTGAACCGTACTGGCAGCTTTGTCGTTTTCTGTAGCCTTTTGTAGCCAGGAAAACGTTTTCCCATTAGAAGCCCCTGCTGTTGTATCTATTACATAGGAAACCAAATTAGCCTGTGCATGTCCACTGGGGACTGGGGAGCAGCACCAGAGTGTGCAGCGGAGGGAAAGGAATTAGAAAGGGCTCTAACGCCATCCGCGGGGAAGAGCTGGGAGAGAAAGCGTCTCTGGAGGAGAGGGCTCGGAAGGTCCTTCGCGCTGCGTTACAGCCACACAGGGAGGAGCGTGTGTCTGTCCATCGTCCATGCCCCCAAGACAGAAATGGCAACTGCAAAGACAGCTATGCCGTGGGCTGATTTACAGAAAGGGAATTTTTATCTCATAAAGCAGATTTGATTTCCTGAAAGCCATATGCTTGCCTTTCTTTTTCCCAAAAAGCCCACAATCTCATATGGGAAAAATTCAGAATTGTGTTGACTTTCACAGAAGAGGGAACTGGAAATGTTAGATAAATAGAGACCACACGGAGCAGTCTCATAGCATTTCCCCAGGGCTGTGGGTGAGCGCCCACGCTGTGAAGCTGCAGAATTAGGGGCAGCAACACAAATCTGAGACTTGCAAAGCACTGTGGGCTAGGGGTGGAAGCCGCGGGCTCCGCTCCCTGCTCCTGTGCTGAACTCTCCCAGACTACACGCGCTTTCCCTGTCATATGGGCAGAGGACAACATTTGACCTGGTTACCTAGAAAAACAACAGTGAGGATCTAATAGGGCTTTATGTGTGGAAGTGTCTTGTGATTCAACAGGGACAGTCAGGTGTCAGGTGCTGTTCTTCTATAAAGATGTAACTCACACCCCAACCAAGCTAAGGTATTCACTTGTCCACCTTTAAAGCAGGTATTAATTGAATTCTGCATCAGAACACTTTAGCTGCAAGGGGCAGAAACCCAATGTAGAATACTTCCATCAGCATACAGAGTGGCATATGCCTGTGTTCCAGCAATCTGGAAGGCCGTAGAAGGAGAGTTGCACATTTGAGCCCAGCCTAGAAAACTGAGTGACTTAGCAAGACCCTGCCTCAAAATAGAAAATGAGAAGGGCTGGGACCTCAGTGCAAAGACTCTGAGTTCAGTCCTCAGTACCGCAAAACAAAGAAACCTTCGTTCCACATAGAGAAGAGATTAGCTCATTCATTCATTCATCAATCAATAAGTTGACAATACTATGTAAGTACCTGCTATATACCAGCTGCTGCTCTAGAAATTTAGATATTCAGCAACAAACAAAATAGCTCAAATTCTCATAGGATATATACTCTAATGTGGATACAAGATGGTAATGTAATAGTCACATAAAATATAGCTTGTGAGGCAGTAGCAAAGTACTATAAAGAAAAATAAAGCAAATCAAGGGGCTACAGAGTGACAAGGAAATGCTAAGGTAGGACCTTCAGCAGAGCCTGGAAGGGAAAAGTCTGCAAATCACGTAGCTATCTAGTAGAACAGCTTCGCAGGGAAACAGATCAAGTGCAAAGGCCCTGAGGTAGGAGTCAAAAACCCATTGAGGGTGGAGTGGACTAGGGTAGTGTAGGCAGTGTGTAAGAGATGAGGCCGGGGAAGCAGGCAGATTGATATGGATTATATCTAGAAGTTCCCTCCAAAAGCCTCATACTGCTAGGTGGGATTTGAGGAGGGTGATTGGATCAAGCTACATGTGATATCAGAAGGTGAAATCTGGTTGCAGGAAGTGGTTACTAGGGGTGTGGCCTGGAAGGGTCTGTGTCCCTCCCTCCTCCCTGGCTCTCCCTCTGTTTCCTGACTGCTGTGCCACACACAAGCCTCCCCTGCCGTTCCCCCTGCCTTGCAGTCAGCCAACTATGGACTGAAATCGCTACAAAGCATGAGCCCACATAAACCTCTCCTGCTTTGAGTTGAGTATATGGTATTGTGTCCCAGCAACAAACATGTCACTAAGGCGCAGGCAAGACCTGAGGGTCAGGGTAAGGATCTTGGAGATGAATGCAATGTCTTTAGAGGGTTCTAAGGAGAGCCAGTGCTATGATCTGACTTAAGATTCCAAAAGGTAATACAGTGCTTGCCTAGCATGTGTGAGACCCTGGATTTGATTCCCAGCACTGCATAAAATAAATAAATTATAGAAAAATGAAAGGACCCCTTGAGCCAGGTATGGTGGCTCATGCCTGTAATCCCAGCGCTTGAGAGGCTGGGAGGTTGAGGCAAGAGGATAGGTGTGAGTTCAAGACCAGCCTGGGCTACAAAGTGAGCTCAAGGCCAGCCTGAACTGTAGAGAGAGACCCTACCTCAAAAAGACCAAAAAAAAAAAAAAAAAGACAGGAACCCTTGGATGACTGTACAGAGTAAGAATGGAGGCAAGGAGACCAGTATGGTGGCAATTACAGGAGTCTGAGCAGGGGACTAGGAAGGTAGCAAGTGGCATAAAGGAAGGTGTTAGATTCTGGATAGGTCTCCAAGACACTGCTGGTGGTTTGCTCATGGACTGGATGCAGGATGTGAGTGCAGTGACAAAGGCCTAGGAGTGCTTCCTGCAAAGCTGGATCCAGAGTCTGTCTGTGTCTCTTGGATCTGTTCTGCACTGGCTTTACTTTCAGCTCTTCCTATATGATGCCAACAGTGGCCATGAGCGTCTGCTCCTGAAAGCTCTCTCAGAAGACCAAAAAAGCCTTTCCCCCAATTGTCTTCAATGAATGCCCTCTCTACATTCATTGCCTTGAACTGTGTTGCGTGCTGACCACTGAATCAAGGAGACTAACTCAGGGGTGAAATTCACCGGCTGGTTTAGGCTTCAGACACAGCCTGGTTTCCTGGCGATCTGGGTAGAGTCGGTGCCCCCTGATGTCCATGGGGAAATGTGGATAATGGAATGAAGACCGAGGCTGGACTATAGGAGTAGGGCCTGGATGTGAGCTGCTCCAGTGTCCATGTGGCCAGGGAAAATTTCATAAAGACACCAAGTGTGAAAAGAAGGGTGGGTACACATAAAAGATGTGAACCAGCTATTTCATGTGGTAGCTGAGGCAAAAGAGAGTCTGGGGATGTTTCCAGGGCAATTTAAACAATGATCATAATATTAATAGGGAGCAAGGGATCCGAAGTATGCTTAGGTTAGGAAGGAATGAGACCGAGAGTTAAATCCTGGACACGTAAAAGAGACATGACTAGCCACAAGTCAAGGCAGAAATAGGTGTTAAATGAGGAGGACAAGCAAAATCTGCACAGAAACTAGATTGGTGGTGCCTGCCGGTCATCGGTGGAGAAATGGGGGACCACTGAGCCAGAGGGACATTTGCGCCTGCCTCTCAACTAACCAAAGGTAGTTTCATCATCTATGAAAATGAGCGTTTACTTATCCACAGGCTTGGAGTCCACCAGGTACCCAGCGCTGCTTTCACTGGTACCACCCATACAAGTGCCTGCACCTGCGCTGCTAACAGGATGCGCATCTGACGGCTCAGCTTTCCTCCTGCCTCCTGCCCCAGGCACAGCCTTCTGTTCGAGCAGTAAAACAGCTAGGGGAAGAGTCACCTGCCACCCAGGGACTCAGAGCACTTCCCCTCGCTGCACAGTGAGGACTGGAGAAGCTGGGTGTGTTTCAGAGAAGAAGCATGTGGAGAAGGAGGGGTCTGCGCATAATTAAAGCCCAGCCCTAGACTTCTAACAGAGAAGCAAAGTACAATCAATGCAACCTCCCCCAAAGACCAGTGAGAGATCTGAGGAGAAAGAAATACACTCCTGTCTGCAGAGAAAAGGGGAGCGAATTAAGCAAGAATATGTTGCATCAGTTAAAGTTTCCTGGGAAAAGATAAGGGTGGTGAAAAATCAGAATGAGATCACACCAGCAAAGCAATTAAGGAGAATAAGATGTGCTTTCACAAATATCAGGGGAAAGGAGATTATCGAGAGGAAATAAGACTTAATAAATTCACAGGACCATGAAATTAATGATGACCACAAACGACTAAAATACCCAATTCATTCTTTGTTGGCCTTTAACTAAGAAAACAAAGCAAAGAAGTAAAACAATTAAAAAGGAAGGACAACTTGAGGGAAAAGTTAAGCAGAGGCTGGCAGGGAGAGAGTCAAGCAAGCCAGCTCAGGGTGCTTCTCATGTCAGGAACTATCCAGGCTGCCCTGAATTGAACGGTGAGGGAGGTTCAGCAGTCGTTGGCTCTGCCTCTAACTTCTCCCCCTCCCCGTCCCTCCTCTTCCTCTTCAATGTCCAGGGCTTATCTTCCAGGGATCAGTGCATAGCTCTTGGGTTGTTCCTGACAAAAACATACCAGCAATGTTGTCCTGCTTCTGAGAAATGGAAGGAAGTATGTGTTGCTGGCGGGTGCCAAGTGGATAAGAGTGGCTTGACTAGATTGATTTCTGTAACTTGCTGCCGAAAGTCTTAATACAGCTCAGGGCTATATTAGCCATGGAGGATACACAGAGGTCAGACACAGGCCTGGCGGCTTCAAGAAGTAGCTCGGCTCTTATAGCCAGTGAAGGCTTCTGAAGGCCTCTTGTGTTTAGTTCTGGTGAAGGACTAGAATTTTGAAAAGTGGCAAAGCAGCATTTTTCCAATGGTAAGACGTCCACATGCAAAGGCCAAGGGGCACCAACAGTGTGTGGCCCAATGAGGAACTGTTCCCTTTCTTTTCCAAATCCTCCCCACTACAACCCTGGTTGCCTAATACTCTCCCCTAATTCAGCTGTTTCCTGCCACAGAGTTTTAGGAACCAATTTCACCCAGGTGTTGGGGATACTTTTCCCCCCTCCACTGCATTGCCAAGAAGAGTGAAATGGAGGGGTGTTGCTGAAATAAAGCAATAGGTAGCTGCACACAGGCAGGAGGTGGCGGAGGTTCAGGGGAAGGGAAGGAGAGGGCTCGGAGCTGAGAAAGGCCAGGGTGCCCGCTTCCTGTGTCCAGATGATGCCTAAGCATCACTTGGAATAAACATCACTAGCACGTCCTCCCCTTCACCCTTCTGAGGGAACCCTGCCTGGCACACAGACATGACTACTTCTTTCCAATCCAGTGAGAGGACCAAATTATTTCTGAAAAGAAGGTGCAACTGACTGCAAGTGGGAGATGTGCTGAGAAGAAGGCGAGTCATGATCACGGGCCCTGGGCCGTTGTGATCTGGTGATGTGATCTCCTCCCCCGAGGGGCGTCCGGGATGGGAAGGACAGCAGAGCCTTCACCAGCCCAGGAAGGTGGGAAAAGCACTCCCCAAGGCAGAGGGGAAGTTGGTGTCACTGGACCCAAGAGCACAAGGAGCGGGTCAGAGGGCACCAAATGCACAGGTCCCCTGACAGACGGGGCTGCGCCCAGTCCTACATATCCCAACAGCAGAGCGAAACTGCTAAGATGTGACAAGATGGGCAAGATGGGCTCTGTGATTTGTGACACTCACTGGCTTCAGCATGTGAGAAGGGGTGAACACAGATCCAGGTGATCGATGAGGCTGGGTGCTGGGATTATGGCTGAGGCAGTAAAGATAGGTAAAAAATAAGCAAAACACAGTGATGGGCTGAATGTGGTGCTATGGGGTTAGGGCCTGGAGTAAAAAGTATCAAAGTGACTTTCGGGTCTGGGCTCATAGATGTGGATGGGGGCGCCTCTGACTGCGATAAGCCCGAGAGTGGGCCCAAAGTATACCTCACACGCCCTCAGCCCACTCTGCACAGTACCTGCACATGAACCTGCCCAAGCACCACCGCACTGGGGGGCGGATACCAGTGCCATCACATCACCCCAACTGGCCCGTGGACCGCCCTATGCAGTGAGCTGGCCCTGCGGCACCTGGCTTCTCGCGTGGACAGGGCACGACCAGTCAGGCAGTATGACCCCGTGTGTGAGCTGTCAATGTCATTCTGCCTTGTTTTTGCCAATCTTTCTTTCTCTTTTTCTTACAGTGGGAAGAAGAGAGGCTAATCACCAAGGTAAAAGAACTAAAAAGGAGCTATCGACTTGGCAAAACATGATCAATCAATCACACGGTGTCAGCATTGGAAGGAAACTTAGTTTTTAAAATATCTCCTCCACAGCAGCTTTGACAGCTGCTCAAACACCCTCTGCTTCAGCATGCCCCATCCCTGGGAGCAAACCCTCTCAAAAAGCAGCCTAGTTCCATTGGCAGGGGGCTCTGATAGCAGGAGCAAGTGTTTCCTTATATTGAGTCAAAGTTTACCTCCGAGTGACTTCCACCCATCTGTCTTGGTTCCGTTCTCTGGAGGCAAAGCAGGTCAATGTCCCTTTTAAAATGTTGTGCCCAGGAAGCAACACAAGACTCCAAATGTGGCCTGATTCGGTTAAAGCCCTGTGGGGAATTTAGAGGGGAAAAAAATAATAAAGCCACCGAGTTAACCAGCTTTAAAAAATGACAGTCATAGAAAGCTCTGATAAGTGGAACCTTCGACTCATAAACTAAAGGAAATCTTTGAAAATACCCAGCTGGTCCCGTTCCCCACAGAGGAAAATCACACCTAAACCTGTCCAACCCATAGAGGCTGGCCTATTTTTTTTAAGATCTCTTAAAGATGGTGTCCTATATTTGTTGATTGCAGACAGATTTCTTACAAATAAATCATTGGAAAATATTTTCAAATCAGTGTTTTCCGGTAGACTAATTTGTTTTTACATTTTCCTGTCTCCCTGGCTATTATCTCTCCTACCACATAAATTACTTTCCTAATGAAGCCGCTTATTGTATCATATTGTGGGAGTGCATGTTCATGTGCTCCTGCAGGGTTTCGGCTCCTACCGCATTAATTAACCACACTTCCTCTATTATTTTCCTTGTTTTTGCATGAGATCCACACAATGTGTCCTTATATTGTTGCAGAACGCTTTGTGCAATGGATGTGTTCTCAAAATTTTGTGCAAATCTAATCTTTGTAAATTGCATCTCTTCAATTAGAAGCGCCTTCCAAATGCATCTTGAGTATTCATTATTTAAAGTTGCTCTGTGGGAGGTATCATGGCAGAGTGGGAAACACGGAGCCTTTGCAGGCAGAGTAACACCCAAATCCAGGCCTACCTCCGCCAGCTGTATGAGCTCAACTGCTGATGTCACAGAAGCCCTGGATTTTAATCTGTGGAATGGGGATGATGCCACACGGACGTGCTAGGGAAGAGCGAGCATGCTAACATGATTCCCGCAACCTAGGGGATAGCTATGTCTTCCTGTCTTTAATGTGAAAAATCTCTTTTTATAAAGTGAATACTCTTTTCAGCAGTTTATTTAGCAATTTCAGACACCCCTGCCTGGCACATTTGCGAAGTGAACACAGCATCTATTGACTTCACTCCCTCAGTCTGGTAAGTTCCCACTCAGCCTCTTCCCAGCTCCCCTCTAGGACCCCTCCTTGTCTGGGCAGGCCTGCCCATCTGGCCCATAACGGGGGTTTACACCGCCGGCCCGTGCTAACAGCAGCCTTGCCACGTCCCTGTTCTATCGCCGCCGTGCTTGAGTTCTTGAAGCTTAAGCCACATCCCTTGTTTTCTCTGTCACTAAAGTGTCTTTTCTTTCTCCTTCCCTCCCCCTCTCCCTCTGCCCCTCCTTCCCTGTTTCTCTCTTTTCCCTCAGTATTGGGATTGAACCCAGGACATCACACTTCCTAGCCAAGCACTTCACCACTGAGCTATGTCTCCAGCCCTTTTTATTGTTTAGTTTGAGACAGGAGGCCTCTTTCAGTCCTACAGCCTCAGAGTAGCTGGGGTTAAAAATGTGCACCACTGCACCCAGTTTAAATGTCTCTTTCTCAATATCCTCATCTGCCTTTTTCCAGATTTGGGTGTTTTAGCCTTTCCCAAAGCTTGACTCCAGAAGGGTGGGATTGTTTATCCACTGGAATCATCCATTTCTCCTGAGGCACCACACACACAAGCCAGCGCAAGAACGAATGACCAGTGACTATCACTGGGAAGTCCTTTCTCTGGCCTGATATGTGGAATAAGTTACTTTAACTCTGGATTCTACTTGCTCCTCTGTAAAATGTAGCCATACAATGGAATCCTTGGTTTCCAGTCTGGAGTTCCCAGTCCTTAGCTGTCCACAGTAATAGAAAAGGAGCAACGGAAAAAACTGTTCTTGAGAATTTTCTGAAGCTCAAAAGAAAGTGTACAATGGCTAGAATGATGTCAACTGTGTGGTATTCTGGATAAAATGGTGCTGCTCAGCATGTGCATCAATCAGGATTCTTGGTTACAAACAATAGAAACCAAGTCTGGTTGACTTAAGCAGAAAATATGTGCACTGAAAGACGGCAGCTAATTCCAGAGTAAATGGAAAAGCAGGAGGCCCTGGCTCTGGGAATAGGCAGTGACAGGGGAAACCTCAATAGTGCGGGGCTTGGCTAAAGTGGGAAAGAGCAGCCAGACCCCAGACACCGTCCCCCCAGAGCCAGGACTCCGGGCTGTAGGGTGCTGCTACCCAAGGAACTGCATTCTGAACCGAGGCTTCTTCTCTAGGCCAATCCCTCCAGAGGCTGAATCCCAGAGACCAGCCAGCTGGAAAATCTAAAGTCTCGGGTGCTTGCTTCCAGCTGCTGCAGGCAAAAAGAACCAGTATTAGAGCTTCATAGACTCAATTTTACTAGGAGAATTTCCCCAAATAGATAAAGGGGATCAGTGGCTGCGCGAACTTCTACATGAGAAGTGTCCACTATTGTTGTTAAATGGTTTTCATGCTGAGAAAACCAATAAAATTTACTTCATGATGGAAAAACTTGTTTTGAAAATGGGATCCATGGAAGGTGGGGAAGAGATTGATAATAAAAAAAAAAAGATTGACCCCCCCCCAAGAATTAGCCAGACTATAGGTGATCTGTAATGTGGCTCCTCAACTTTGACGCCCCCTGCAGGTAGTGTGGAAAAACAAAGCCCGATTTTCTCAAAATCCATGTACAATGTACCATAAAGCCTGGATTTAGCTGGGAGTGATGGTGCATCTCTGTATGTGATCCCAGAACTCTCAGAAGCTGAGGCAGAAAGATCCCAAGTTCAAGCCCAGCCTGGCCAACCTAGTCACTTAGTAAGACTGTCTCAAAGTAAATCATAATTTTTAAAAATTTAAAATAAAGAGGAGGCAGAGGATGAGCTCAGTGCAAAGGCCCTGGTTTCACTTCCCAAAACCACAAGGAAAAAAAAATCAAAACAGAAACAAAATTTGGACTTGCAGAATTAATCCCTGATTGGGAATAATTAGCTCCCAGCTACTACCTAGAAGGAGAAGGGGGAGGAGAAGGAGAAAAAGAACAGGAAGGACAAGAAGAAGGAGGAGAGGAAGGTGAAGAAGAAGAGGAAGGAGAAGAAGAACACAGTAATGCTTTAACCCTGATATGGAGATTTATTTTACATAAAAATAAACTAGAGGGAGGCAGTGCCAGGCTGGGCTGGTGTTCCTAAGCCTAGGTCTTACACTGGCCTCACCAGGCTTAGTTGTACAGGGTTCCCATCCTCAAGGACGCCCTCTCAAGGTCACTAGCTCTCCAGTCATCGTGTCTGCACCCCAGGAAAAGCAGAGGGACAGAAGGGCAATACAAGCTGTCTGAGCCTTCCTGACTCTTCCTGAAGGTCTGGACCGCTACGCTTAGATTTAACAAATCTAAGATGTAAGATCCTACATCCTATGGGCCATCCCTAACTGTAGGCCCGGCCAGGAAATATGACCTTTTAGCAGGACACACTGCCACCAAGCACAGAGTAGGAGATAGGACATGTGCGCCTTTCCCAAGGAAGGCTGCTTCCTCTTTGGCCCTCCTTCAAGTCTGCTTCCTGGAGTGTCACGCAGAGGCCTAGAAGACAGCAGTTCCGATGCCTTGGGGCCCCTTCTTGCTGTGCCACCCAGTGGAACAGGCCTTTAAAGAGCAGCCCAGAGAAGAACAAAACCAGGGACAGTTCAAGCGTTCCCCTTCTGTGGTCACTTCAGGCACAATGAGCTTCGCCTCCACTCGCTTGGCTCATTCCTCAGCTACTCCATGCCACAAGCACAGTGCTGCCTGGCTTAGAAATGAGGGACTCAGAGAGCATGGAGACCCATGTCTGTCTGTCTCCTGAGCCCAAGCTCTTAACCAACGGAGTGTCATCATCCACACATAGCTGTGAATGTTTAGATTTAAATTAATTAAAGAGAAAATAATTAAGAATTCAGTTTCTCAGTCATACTGGGGACATTTCAGTAGCCGCATATAAGTAACATGTGCCACCATATTGAACAGCTAAGGCCAGAACATTGTACACCACAGAAAGTGCTATTGGCATTGCTGTGCAGAAAGAATGGGGTCATTCTGAGCTTCCAGTCCTCATCATTAACGAGGTGAGGAGAGAGCCTCTTTCCTTCTCCAGCCCCTTTCCCTATTTTCAGTTGCCTTGTCTTGTCACACTATCAGCCATGCCCAAGCACACCAGGCGGAGAAACGGAGGAAATTCTTTCACAGACAGAACCAATCCAAGTTGAAAACAGCAACTTGTGGTATTTCTGCTGTGATCATGCTTTTTAACTTTGGCAGAGGGGATCAGTGAGGAGGACATGTCATGTGCTTGACAAAACCCAGGATGTTCCCTCGTGTTTGTGGTAAGCTCGGCTCACAGGGTGAGCACTAGACTGGCTGGATTCCCAAACACAAATCCTCAGCCCCCTTATCTTTCAGTTCATTTCTTTAATTTTTATTCTCCTCTTTTCCCATGTTGGCATATGCCTGATGTGTTTCAGTTTAAACCTGCTCTTTTAAAAGGTTGCAAAGCTCCCTGCTGCTTCAAAGTCAGATTCTTAAGAACACATTTGCATCTTTTCTCAGTTGCTGCCTTAATTACACACAATAAAGGTATTTCATTGAAGAAGAATAGCTGATGAACCTGGACTATAATAAAAAAAAGTCTGGCCACGAACCATTTCCTTTGTCAAGAAAGAACTTGCTCACAGACAATGGGAAGCTGTGATTCATTCTTATGCCACAAGAGTTACTACAAAAAGTTAAGTTCATTGGGAGTGGCTGTTGCACAAACAGTGACAACATCCAGAGTTCTTAGCTACCTTCTGCAGTTACCAACAATGCCTTGACTGGGACATTTGATAACAGAAGACCAGCACCAATTGCTACTGGTTTTACAAGGGTCAGCTACCTTGACGGCAGCTGATTGTCTGTTTTTGTAAATAGTTTTATTGGAACACAGCTGTACTCATTCACTTACATTTCATCTATGATTGTTTTTGCATGTGAATGGTCAGACTGCCTGTAAAGCATAAAATATTTACTACTCAATCCCTTACAGACCAACTTTGCCAATCCCTTGCTTAGTCGATCGGAGCCAGAGTCCCTGAGTAGCATGAGCAATGTGCTGAGTTCAATTTGCAGCACCATGAAAAGAAAAAACAAACAAAACTCCAATGTTGTCTTACCCAAGAAGCTTTTCCAGACTGCTCCAAATAAAACAACAATTCTACCTCTCCCAGCGCGCCTATATTCTGGCATGGTTCTGTTTTCCTTCCTAGAGATATTGCCTACTGTAGGCGTTATTTACTAGGTAGCAGGCCAGTGGAAACCAATCAAGAGCATTAGGCAGGCCAGCGGTCAGTGCCTGAGTTGCTTTAGTCTTTCCACTCTACCAGAATGCGAGCTCCGTGAAGGCCTCAACCTTGTCAGACTTATTTCCTATGGGTCCCCACCACTCAGTACGGTCACTGATAAATGTTTGATGGTTGCATGAATGAATGAATGAATAAATGAATGAATGAACCAACAATCCTAAGAGCTGTCTTCCTGATTATATTCACAAAGATTAGTGGAGAAAATAAGAAGGCTCAGGAAGGATGGTAGCAAGGAGAATAAAACAGGGTGACAGTGGGGTGATTGTTTTTGTTATTTGATGTCAAGGACAACGCTCAGCCCAGGCCTGCACAGCTCCAGCTCTCCTGGGGCCCTGTGTGCACAGGCAAGTGAGACTGGGAACAGGCAGCCACACACTGTTAGAACTGCTGTGTCCCAGGGATCCCTAAAGGCTCTGAAGCTCGGGGATGGGCACTGAAGTTAATGTGAGGGGTCAGGGAAGCTCGCAAAGGAGAACACCTAGGAGGAATCAGCTGGGAGAAGAATCCAGAAGATGTGTTCCCAATGCAAGGAGGAGCAGCCCACATGCCACAGCCTAGTAGGCTGGGGGTACCCCAATCGGCTTGACCCAGGGTGAATTCAGGGTCAGAAGGGAGTGAGGGTGGGGCTTGGATCATGAGCTGACTTGCCTGTTATGCTAAGGAGCTTGAACTGTATCCTGAGAGCAGTGGGAACCACGGAGAGCATCTAAGCAGGCCAATGGTATAATTATATGGGTATTTTATGAGGTTCTTTCTGGCAGCAGTTTATAACCCAGATTGGCATGGAGGTAAGATTAGAGGCTAGGTGAGGCAAATATATCAGGATGTCCTGGGGTGGTCCCAGATCCCAGCCCCTAACTGCAGGAAGGCAGTGCAAGCCACATGGACCAGCACTAGCCACTGGGAGCCTGGGCAGCTGTTACTGCTTTTTTTCTTTCTGTGCCACGGGACAGTGGGTTCCACCTTGATATAGTTTCATGAATGACGCTCCCAAAGGCAGTACTGTTTGTAGCATGAATTTGGAAACTTCACTGATTGAGCCCTGTGCTGTATGTGCTCTCACTGTCAGAAGGGCCTCAGCTGGGGTGGTTGCCGGCCTCTGCCCCACATGGGCCCTATGGGTGTGCCATAGGCCCTGGGGTCCAGCTGAGAGAGAGGATCTTTGAGATACCTGGGCTCTTGGTCTGTCATGTTGGAACCTAAGTGTAGAAGGTCTCCATGTTTTAGAGGCAGCCAGAGAGGAGACATCAGGATGCATAGACAAGCAGCTGCATTTCAGACAATTGAGATTGGCGTTCTCCAGTTAGAAGAGGCTGGGTCTGTGGGAGAGATGTCAGAGTGGGGGGGCTGTAGCTTCCCAAGTGGCAGCAGTAGGTCTTCTGAGACTCTTGGTTGGTTCTAGACACTTGGCAGCTCTGAGCGGCAATGGCCATACAGCAGCGAAACTCCTGATACTTTCACAGTCATCCCCCAGCTCACCCAGCCGTGGAGCACTTGCTGAAGGGTCCAGAAGTGGGCAGGAGGGTGGAGTGATGCCTCTCGGGGGTGCCAACAGTCCTCAGAGCGGGCTGGAGTGTGCTCTAGGGGTCGGGGTTCCAGTAATGAGTCAAGGAGAATGAAAGAAGATCAAGACTGTTCTTGTTTTTCACACAACTTGTGCAAATCTGCTGTGGAGTGAGAGAATTCTGCATTCAAGCAGCTTACAGAAGTTCAGGAAGGCTGGAGTGAGAGGTAGGGCAGGCAGCACCATGTAAGCCATGGCAAGGAGTCGAACAATTGCCTGAAACCAAGGGTGTTACTGCTCACGACAGCTTTTACAGGCTCCCCAGCTCTCATCATGCAGGAGTGGCGTGGAGATTTGAGTCAGAATCTTAGAAGGGTGAGGCAAGCCATGGTAGGGTGGGGCGGCAGAGGAGACTGGTCTCCAGCTGCAGGGGAGCTGTCTTTCCTCTTCTCTGCCAACTACGTGGTGCACAGCCATGGGGCCAGTGCCACTGGATCTTCTGCTTCTCAGAGAGAAGCCAGATTCTCTTGTGACATCTCCTCCCATTGGTCCATTTTTCTAGGCTATAACAATAAACTTCTCCCAAATGCCAGGGTGTTATAACCACAAGGTTCACCTCTGGGCACGCCACGTATTGGCAGCTGTGGCTCTGCTCTGCACTGCTCCAGTGTGGAGAGGAGAACCCAACCTGGGTGTGCTCTCTTGTAGCAGAAGGAAAAGAAGGTCTCACACCCACATGAAACCTCTCACAGCTTCTGTTTCCAAGTGACCAAAGTCTCTTGCTCACACCCTGTTAGCCAAAGCAATGCCTCTGGTCAAGCCTGAGCAAGGAGAAAGAATGAAAAGCCACCTGGAGGCACTGCCACACAGGCGGCCACTGGAGGGCGCATAGGAGACGCCTGGGGACGAGAATACAACCTCTGATTTGTAGAGTCGTCTTGAGCTCTTGCTTGAAACACACACACTGTCTCAGAGTGCCCTAAGTATGAGAAAAAAGAAAAAACAGTGACTTTACCTGGACACTGTGAAGCACTCTATACTGGCTCCTAGTAGTCACTGCTGTTTTTGTAGATCCCCGCAAATTCCCTTTTAAACCATTCACTCATAAATATGCCCCAACATTGAGAGTGTTTGCTATTCTGCAATTTTGAGAACTCATTTCCATCTATTTTTATTTTATGTCAGTGTTGTTTGTTTGAGGGCTTTGTTTTGTTTTGAGTTTTGCACTCAGGACATTCGCCTGGGTCTAGTCTAGGTCAGTTTTGTTCACTACAGTTCTTCAGAGATGACTGACAGACACAGCAGTCACGTGGGGAGATCTAGCACCCAAGAAATGTGACGTCACTTCCAGCAGCAAGAAGCTCTTTCACATTTCATAGCTGTTTCTTTACAGCGGGTGTGTCTGGCTCCTATCATCTTTGGGAATTGTGTAGATAGAATCTAAAGAAGCTGCCAACGAAACCTGCATCAAGCTAAGAATGGTGGTGCACGTTAGTGATCCCAGCAGTCTGGGGGGCTGAGGCAGGGGCATCACAAGTTCAAGTGTACTCCAGGCAACCTAGCGACCTAGTGAGACCCTGTCTCAAAAGAAAAAAAATAAGTGCCGGGCAGAGGAGTGCACACCTGTAATCTCAGCACTCAGGAGGCTGAGGCAGGAGAAGCCTCTGCTACATAGGGAGTTCAATAGTTTGAGCTACGAGATGAGCAAGACCCTATCTTAAACAAACAAACAAACAAACAAACAAACAAAATAGCTTAAAAAATAAAGAAGGGAATAGGGATACAGCTCAGTGTGAAATCTCCACAGTTAATCCCCAGTATCAGGGGAAATACCGCAAACACAACGACGACAACCTTGAACTCATCCGGGCAGTATCTTAGGTCGTCTTCACGGTCTTTTTGCTGTATTCACACACATGAAGCAAGCATCCAGTATGCTCTCTGCAACATGCAGAGAGGCATCATTTAGCTGGATGCTGATTTGAGGTTTGGATAACATGCGTTTTATTTTGGTAGTGTTTGTTTTTGTAACTTAGGCTGAGCTAAGTTCTCCAATTCTGCGTTCTGAGAAGGGGAGAAATATTTTTCAACTCTGCAGGAATGCAGTGAATTACAGTGTTTGCTTATCTTGCAGAGTCAAGAGTGTTTTTACCAGAGCCACTGTTTGTGAGAGCTGAGGGTCCAGAGGACTACCGAAGGACATTTAGTCCGAATATTCACCTCTACCTAGAACAAAGACCTGAAAAGAGAACTAAGGGCACTGGGAACAGGGTGGCTCCGATGGGCAGTGTCTGTCCTTCATGTGGCATTACTGAAGACTGATGACCCCAACCCTCAGGGCTATCGTGTTCTGATGCGACTATAGTCCTGAGTGTGCAGGACAGGTGCACAGGCTAAGAAAAGGACTGGATTTCCTGGGGGAATGGTCCACCTCCAGTTTCCAGAGAGAAGCAGGTGCGGGGGCAGGAAATGAGTGCGGGCGGGGGGGGGGGGATGGGGAGTGGCCCTGAGATCCCCTGGCCCGTTCTGGGTCTTACAGTGGGTAAGACTGGGAATCCAGACGCAGTGGACCTGACTTGGGGTCATTTGCAATGTGGGCAGAGGCACTAGCTCATGCCACAGGGTGCCAGGATGGGGCACTGAGGGGTGAGAGTGCAGCTTATACAGGGAAGAAAGGTACCTAATCAAGGTTATAATCCCGAGCTGTGATTCTAAGGACAGGGCCGTGTCCTGGGTGACTGGGTCATCCCTGAGAACAAGGCATATATTGGAGACACTCTTGGGCAGGGAAGTAGTCCCTCTGGTGTGGACTGCCCCTGCTGGGAGATAGGCAACCTTGTCTTCACACAAAGACACCACCTACTAATCAAACCCTACGTGCATTTCAGGTCTCCTTCAGATATACCTGCCTGCGTAGGCAGGTGGAGCAAGAGGGCACATTCTGTTTTGACACTCCAGTGGAACTTGCGTGGCCCATGGAAGCACCTTCTATATTCCAACGCCGTAGGCCTGATCAAGGGGGTACTTTTTGTTATTGAAGTAAAGGCATTCCTGAAGTGGAGCCTGAGGATCCTGAAATATGCACTCTTTTAAATATTGTTAGCTATTTTCTGCCTTGTTCTTTCCTTCATTTACTTTTAAATGTTTAACAAAGATTTGTTAAAAGGCAGTTTCTGGGACTCCTACTACCTCCAGGAACTGCTCTAAACTTTGAGGATGGGGGACGGAAGGACTTACCAAGTCTGTGCTCTTACACAGCGGCATTCAAGGAGGAGGACTGGCCAGCCTCAGACGTGCCCTGGGCTGGGCGGACAAAGCAGCGAGATGCAGCACTGCAGAGGTCACTCTTTTGGAGGAATCACTAGTGGCAGGGGACAATTTGGGCTGGCAGGAGAGCATTCAGAGTCTGTCACCCTGGAGGAATCTGAGCTACACCGAAGAGCACTTTGAGGGTGTTGAATACTGCCGGGGCATTTAGGTATTTGATGGGTGTGTAAAGTCAGTGTGCACAGCATCACATGTGGCTTCAGCTCTCCCTAACAGCATCTGCCTTTTCCCACCTGAAGGTCAGTGTTCTGGACAGAGAACTGGGAAACAAAGCACAGAAGGAGGAGCCGTGTGCTCTGGGTCTTCTGCTGATGAAACCCAGTGAGTGCACTTAGCCCCCTCTTCCTCTTGAGCAGCTTCTCCACTTCCAGCGTCTTCCTCACTCTCCTGCAAGTTCCTAAAATCTGCTTTCCGAATGGGGCCGGGGCCTTGGCTGGTAGAGCCCTGGCTGTCACCGACTTCAAGAAGCCCAGCTTCTCTCCCTGTCTCTTCCTTCCCTCTTCTGCAGAGCGGGATGCCCAGCAGCAGCAGGGTAGCAGTCCTTTTCCTTCCTTCTTCTGTCACTGAGCAATGAAATGGCTAGCGTGAGGCGTTCTTACCAGATGGCCTGCGTCCAGGAAAATGGAGTCCCGGCCCTGGCCACCCTGTCTGTCTGCCCATGAGGGGGTTTTGTAATAGGAAGGACAGCAGGTGCCTCTAAAGCCCCAGGGTGGAGGGCTTCCCACTGTGGACAAGAGGAAGGAAAGCACCAGCTCAGCAGCCAGTGAAGGTATCTGGTGAAAGTCCAAGTCCACACACCCCAGCCGACCCGGCTGCAGGTACTGGAGTCTGCTGCTGGGTGCAACATCTGCCAGGTCTGTCCAGCCTTTGAGATCGACTGTCTTGCATCCTCTTCTCTTTGGTGACCTTGAGCCCCTAGTTGTCTACTCCAGAGTCAGTCCATTTTGCTTCTGCATAGCCCCTGTTCCCAGATGTGCCTGTGCCTGGCTCCCTGCTGCCGGTTGCTGCTGCCCAGCCCTTGGCTTTCTATGGTTCAAATCCCTGCCTCAGTCCCAGTGATCTAGATATGGTACTGCCACCTGTCCAACATGTGGACTGGAACAGTCCTCCGGAAAGTGTCCTCTCTGTTTTAGAGTTGACAGCACAACCTGGCATACTGGCCAGTCTCATTCTCTCTCTCCACCTGTCTGGACCCTCAGAGTATGAGGATTTCTTTGCAGGCGTCTGCATCTCATTCCTTGATCACCTTCATGCCAGCTCTGTCTTCTGACAAAGGAATGTGCTTCCACTGTTGCCATCCCACTGACCGGCGACCGCCGTGAGCCCAGGGCAGCCAAGTGGGTCCTCCTGAGTCGGAGCCTCAGGGCCACTGTTTGCAGTACCTGTGCTCTTTATCCTGGGGCGCAGGTACCCTAGACTTCCAAGTTTTCTTCTCCCTACTTATTTTGTTCCTGTGAATTACCAGACATTTCCTGCATTCCTCTGTGGCTTCCATTTTCTTTTTTATTTTGTCCAACTCTGTAATTTTGCTGCCTTCACTGTACATTGTTTAGAACAATTGTGATTTTAAATGTGTTCTGACACTTACAAGCAATCTTTTGACTCTGACTCTTTAAAAGCAATCTGACTCTTACAAGTGCCTGTGATAGAGAAAATCTGTGGACTCATGCAACCTACACAAGAAAGGGAACAGGGCAGGGCATTGCTGGTGCCTACACCAGCACTAGAGGCTCTGAGGACACTGTTCTCGCCCCTCTCCCTGCTTACTGCAGGGCAGCTTTGTGCTCTCACACTGGCTCTGCTGCTAAGGCAGGACACAGGGTCCCAGCAGCCCCAGCTTCACATGCTCCCAGTGTCACCGTCCAGCAGGACAAGGCTCGCTTCATGATTCCAAACACCCTTGGAAGTTCTGGTGGTGTCTGGGTGACTGGGTCATCCCTGAGAACAAGGCAAAAATTGGAGACACTCTTATAGAACCTTGGGAAGGAAAGTAGTCCCTCAGTGAAAAGATGTGCAGTGGCCACAAGAAGAAGCTGATGATAAATGTCCCTTACAGACAGGGTTAAACACCCTCCGCTCTGACCAGCCCTTATTTGTTCTTCTCTAAATCCTCTTTCCAACTGAGAGGTCTTCGACCCCAGAAGTCTTCGTACATTGGCAGGTTGGTTATGGACATTTGGCTGTAGGACACAAAGCTTTTCCTGGATAAAATGTGGTGGGGGTGCACCCTGGCAACATTGAGTGGTGCGGAGGGAAAGGAGAAGAGGATCAGATGACGGGGCCATTTGCACACTCTGCTCAGCAGACCTAGACCAAGTCTCTAAGCAACATATTCACGGGCACACATGCACTCAAGCATACTTCTGGCCCTTCCTTATAACAATGAGTAGGCGCTGGCCATACACAGAGGTAGTTAGTGCTAGCACCAGAGTTTCCAGTGCAGTAGACCTCCCCCTTTATTTATCACAAAGAAAACAGTGCACAAAACCCGTGTGTAGGACAGTCAAAGCAGAGCGACTGTGGCTGGAGCTTCCCTTGCACCTTGCTCCACAGGAACCCTGGTCTCGCCAGGACTCAGTGAGAAAACAGCTATAACAGAAGCGACAGCTATGTTACGTTCTCTGTAATTTATTTTGAAATGCTTCAGCATTAGCGGCATGATTTGTTTGGATGGGTTATTTCGATTTAACATGCACCCAGGGGACTGTCACTTCTCTAATTGGGGATGCACACCCAGGGGTGCTTCGCGAACATTGACCCCAAAAGCTGTACTCCAGGGGGCGAGTGCTATGAATCCTTTAGCTGTCACCCTCACCAGTCATCAGCGGGAAGGCTTGCTCAGCATGACAAACGTTAGAAATGCCTTCAGTTGGTGATGCAAATCATAGTCAAGAAAAAGGAATTAAATAAAATTGTGTACATAAAAAAATGTGTACATAACAATCTAACAAGCGCAAATAAAATTTAGCAGAAAGGTGAATATTCATGCAAAATGAGAAAAGAAGTTATAACATTTCAATTTTTTAACAGTTAATAAATGCATAAAATCCATGCAGTAATATAATATCTTTGTTAGCTAATATCTAATATAGTCTTACTTCTGGGGGCTCATACTTTTAATGGCCCTTTTTATGCAACAATCACTTTATGATAATTTCTAGGAAGAGATAAAAGATTCCTAGGCTTCCTTTAACTTGGTCACAAGTTTTTTGCATTATCAGTTTTTTTTTTTAGCCAGGCTGGACTTGAACTAATGCTGTACCCCAGATTGGCCTCAAACTCACAGGGGTTCTTCTGCCTCAGCCTCCCAAGTGCTAGGATTACAAGCATGCACCACCACAGTGGGCTTTTTGCATTGTTGGTTTTTAAAATTTGTAAAATGTGCAACTTTCAAGAGGCGAATTCATTATTTGTAGTACTTCCACAGGTTTGTGTCTCATACACAGGGAATTCTGGTTAATTTCAATTAATCTCTCAAAAAATGTTTTAAAATCATGGACTATTTGTAATTGTACACACTGAATAAATAGTATCATCTGATAGAATTTCTCTTACTAGAAGCTGAGGAGAATGAAATCCTCCCTTTAAAATGTGATGTGTCTGATTGAAAGAAGTCTGTTCCACGTTAGCTCCTGGCTTTGCTTAATTAAAATCTGGCTTCTCCTCCTCTTCCTATAAACGTCCAGTCTGGGTACATGGAAGAGGTGTGTACTGCACAGGCCTGCTGCCTGTAAATTCTTACCCTGCCCTGGGTCAGTCTGCCCAGTATGTAGGAAGAACAGTCCTGCACAGAACAGCTAGGTAACTAGATGAGGAAATGTCTGCAAAACACAGCACCTGTAGAAAATAAAAAATAACAGTAAATACAGTACCTGCCCCTAAACCTCAGCTAAGTCTATCACCAACTCTCCTTTCTATATCTGGGTTACCAAAATGCCAATGGTCACTCCACTCTTCCTGGCAAAAGGCAAGATTGGCTGAAAGGAATTCATAATGGAAAGACGGGGGCTGGGTATATAGTTCAGTGGAATAAGTACTTGCCTAGCAAGCGCAGGGTCCTGAGTTCGATCCCCAGTACCGCAAAAAAAAAAAAAAAATTTCATAATGGAAAGACGGAATACCTCAACTGATTGTAATTCCAACAGCTGTGCTTGTTAACACTTATACAAGTACCTACCATGTAAACAGATTGCTGAGTCCTTGTCCATGGAGCCCTAGAAGTGACCCATCAAACAAGACCTTCGATGTTCAGCTTCATTTGTTTCTTGAAATATCTCTGCCTCTGTGTGAAGCCCTAATTATCGAGGGCCACCAATGTTTATATAAATATTGCTTGCAGCCAAATTGTCTTAGGTGGGTTTGTAACAAAGGGAATATATGGAAGATGTATTTTTCTCCATTTCTAAGTTCCTGCTTATAATTATCAGCAAATCAGCCATTTCTTTAAACTGCCAAACATTTTTAGAAAATTGTAGGGCTAAAAGTGCAATTTAATGCAGTGGAAACTAATTACTGTACAAATTATAGCAAAGGGTTGGTGAATAAAGAGGGTAGATGGATTAATCACAGGAAGTTTTCAGGAAAAGGTGAGTTTGACATAGCTTTTGCAATAGGAGAGGCACAGAAAGAATGGGGAGGGTACATGTACATTCTAGAAAGGCATAAAAGGTCTAAATATGTACAGTGAAGAACGTCAAATTGTATATAGGAAGTGGCTTAAAATGAACTAGGACAGAGTGTGCACATTAAATTTTAATTTTAATAGGACTATTTCTGGCCATACTAGAGTAACTGGTACACAACTAGTTTACCAAATGTAACCAACAAGAAAACCACACAAAGTGTGTTCAAGTTATTTTCAGTTACTATCATTTCATGATTGGGATCCCTGAGAAAAGAGAAACAAATGAGGTGTACCCTATCTAGCACTGGTGTATTCAGTGTATCTCTGGACCAAGCTATAGGAAAGTGGGATCCCAGCACTCAGGCAGTCTCTCACTGGGAAGAGTCAGAGAGCAGAGGTTGAGAAGGCTGAGGCCCCTGGAGCTTGTGCTGCAGAGGACCAGAATGCAGGAAGAACATGAAAAGGCTCCAGAAACCTGCGGAGGCTCTCACTGAATTCTTGGCTGAACAATTAGGATGTACATGTTGGAGATGAAACTCCATGAACTCAAGAAAATTATAACTATCAAAGACAGATAAATCATAAGAATTTGAGTTTAGACTAAAATTTCTTGGAACTATTGATATTATGATTCATATCATAGGATTTATCATCACAAACGTATTCACTAGTTGTGATAATATTATAGATTTGAGGCCTGCAACAGAAATCTATTTCCTGTAATTCCTATAAAACTGAAGGGAAGGAATAAAGAAAACAAGAAGGAAGAGAGGAAGGAAGGGTGGTCAGGAGGGAGGAAAGATGGGGGGAATGTGGTAGTTTTCTCATAGGTTCCTTTATTAGGTTAGAGTTCAATGGCAAACAGACACACAGACAGGACACCCAGGAAGTGGAGGCAGATTTATTTAATGTCAGATGGGTACTGACAGGAAATCAATTGTCCCTCAAAATGTCAGGCCCCCAAGGCTCAGGGAGAGAGGTTTTTATGAGGTTTGCAAGCAAGAAGTACAGCACTTGGCTGTCTTTGGTTCTTGCAGTATGCATAACAGTGACCAGCCGTTTCTGAGAGACAGTAGTCATAGGAACTGTAACAGGAACTACTACCTGGGCAACTAATAGACTGTCTGGGAGGCATTCTCTGCTATAATGGGTAATATTATTGTTTTGCTAGTTTGCTGAGTGTTTTTAAAATTAATGATGGGGATTTTTCTTGTACTGCTTTAAATAATCATAGTTTTTCTCCTTTATTCTATTAAAGTATTGAATTACATTGATCAATTTTTTAAATGTGAAATTAACCATTCTTAGAATTCAGTAATAACATATTATCACATTTTAATTATATCTCTGGAATCTATCTGCTAATATTGTGTTAAGGATTTTTTAACTATGTTAATGAAAAATGTTGCTCTATAATTTTCTTTTAATGTCTTTGGTCTGGTTTTGATATTAGGGTAATGATGATTTCATAAAATAAATTGGGAATTGTTTCTTCCTCTAGTCCTGAAAGATTTTCATTAAAATTGATATTATTTCCTCCTTTAATGTTTGAAAGAAGGCATTATATTCCTGTCTATGCATCCAGTTTGGTTTTCAGAAAATTTTAAACCACAGTCCCAATCTCTTTAATTCATACAGGCTTATTCGTATTTTCTGTTTTTCCTAATATCAGGTTTTGGTATTTGTGGGCTTTTGTTACTGCTGTTTTATTTTTTATTTTTTTGTTTCTGAGACAGGATCTCACTATTTACTTTGGGCTGCCCTTAAACTAACTATGTAGCCCAGGCTCACCCGGAACTCAGCCTAATATGGAAATTAAAGTGAGAATTTTTACCATCATAAAACATGAAAAAATTAATAAAAAAAAAATAAAGGCTTACAAACTGGACAAAGAAAAGATAAACTTTTTATTCACATAGTACATCATTGTTTGTTTTTGTTTTTGTCTTTTTGAAACAGGCTCTCACTATGCAGTTCAAGCTGGTCTTGAACTCACTGTGCAGCCTAGGCTGGCCTTGAACTCACAATGATGCTCCTGCCTCTGCCTCCTGAGTGCTGGGATTATTGGTGTGTGCCACCATGCCTGGCCATCATTGTATAATTATAAAATACTAACAGCTTTATCCAAAAAAGAATATTACATTAATAAATGTATTTAGTAAGATTGCAGAATATAAGATCAATATGTAAAATCAATTGAATTCTATATACTAGCAACAAACAAGTAGAAAATAAAATTTTTAAATGCCACTTACAGTATTATCAAAATAAAACAGAGCACATATGAATGAATTTAACAAAGCATGTACAAGATCTATACATCAAAACCTACAAAAAATGCTGCTGAAAGAAATTTTAAAGATCCAGAAATGGAGAGACACACCATGTTTTTATATTGGATCACCTCATGCTGTTAACTGTCAATTTTTCCAAATTGGACTCTCAATTCAATGTGATCTCAATCAAAATCCCAGCAGATTTTTTTAACAAGCAATTGTTATGCTGGATCTAAAATTTATAGAAAATGCAAGCAAGCTATGTTTGCTGAAAGAATTGTGAATAAAAAATTCAAGATGAGAGAACTTAACCTGATTTTAAGACTTGCTTCAAGGGTATAGTAATCCATGTGCAATTTCCGTCACTGCATTCTTACTTTAATGCAGAACTGAACAGTTGTGACTGGGACCACACAGCCCATAAGGTCTACAATACTTAGTATCTGACCTTTTACAGAGTTTGCTGACCTCTATGAGAGATAATGCTCATATGTAAAAAACACTCCCACTATAATTCTTGGTCCCTTAGGTATTATTCCATTGCCTTCTCTCTACTTGTTGTAGCATATTAGAATGAAAGCAAGAGAAAGTAACTTTAGAACTAATCTTTAATCTCTTCTAATTTATTTTAAAATTAAATTGTTTATAAATTATGGCATTTTACAACTGCTTACATGTTTGAAAACTGGTCCTACTAGGATGAAAATGACACACTGAGTGTGTACTGTATGTAACTGTATAAGTCAGACATTATAATTATTACTTGATCCATTTAATAAAGATGCTCACTGGCAAATGCATCTATGAGAGGCTGCTGACGGTGGAAACAAGAAAAGCAAAACAATGGGACAGAGAAATAATAGTTACACATTGGTGATGAATTGGTCAGAGGTAAGGAAGACAAGACAGCATTGAAAAAATAATTCTGAAGGTTTATGAGTCTTGGTTTTTAGATCTGGTTGCCCTTTATCTGCTGGGGAAATTGTGAAGAGATGTTTGTTTAGGCATTGAAAGCAGGAGAGGGCTGGGGATATAGCTCAGTGGAACAAGCGCTTGCCTAGCAAGCACAGGGTCCAGAGTTTCATCCCCAGTACCGCAAAAAAAAAAAAAAAAAAGAAAGCAGGAGAGTTGTAAGCTCAATGCGCAATTGCTTAAAGCACTGCTTCTTGAATGAACTTAAAATTTACCTGGTCATCCTAGTCCATTTTGTGCTACTGTAACAAAATGCCTGATGCTGGGTAACGTGTGAACAGGCTTACAATTCCAGAGGCAGGAAACTCCAAACAGCAAGGTGCTTGTGTGTGGTTGTGTCACAACATGGAAGAGGACCTGGAAAACTGGAATAATCAGAGAGGGAATATGTGTGAGAAAGGCAGTAAAAGCCTGGGACGGGACCAGGCTCACTCCTTTATACTAACCCGCTGTCCTGGGAACTAATCCTGTCCTGCACAAGCTGTATTAACCCCTTCCAAAAATAGTACCTCCTGCTCCAATCGCCTCTTGAAAGCCCCACCACTTCAGCTGCATCATCTCACTGGCACATTTTCCAGCCTCCCTGCGGTGAGCAGTTTGCCCTACCACGCACTCCCCACCATGACGTGTTGCTGCACCACAGGCTGCCAAGCAATGGTTCATAGATTGAAAGTGTCCGTGAAACAAACTTTTCCTCCTTATATGTTGTTTATCTCAGGTGTTTTGTGCACAGAAATGCAAAGCTGACTAACACAACACAAGTTAACAAAGGGTCTGCAATCTTGAGTGGATTCTCAGTGGAGAGAGGAGGAGGATCTAGAACAACCAAGGAGAAAAACAGCTGTCAAGAAAGAAGAGAGCCAGTAGAATTTCGTGTCATTACACAGAGAAAAATTTAAAAACAGGTGATAGAAGAGAGCCCTGGCCGCACCCCAGTTCTCATCTCAGCTGTTCCCAAGCCTAGCCATGTCCCTTTCTTTCCCATGATTTCGATATTCAACCCTCCTTCCCATGACCCAGGAAATTCCCCCTATTGACTTAAGTTTGAGTCACTTACAGCAGAATTGTGACTAATAGCTGGCAAACCTTTCCCAGCACAGTTCCTCTTTTGTACTCCCTTCCCCTAAGCCTCTTTTTGTGTTGACTGTAGCCTGCCCAGGTATCTCCATAAGCTGATGCCAAGCCAAAGGCAGCTGGTGGCAAGGACCATAAACTCCAGTGCTGGTCTTGGTGGATGTTAATATGTCACTGAACACCAATGTACCAAATCCACATGTTCATGGCAGTAGCCAAAAGCAGCTAGCAAAAGTCTCATCTTTGGCACTCTGAGGCCTCTACTGGCAGATTGTGAAGACCCTGGGGCAAAACTTCATTTGCATAACTATTTGCAATGCACAGTTTCTTTTTTACTCATTTAAGCTAAATTAAATTCATTTTGAAGTTCTCTAAGTCTTTGCTCATTGACTTTTCTCCCCTTACTTCACATTCTAGGTACATTTTTTGCAAAATGAGACTCACATCCAACTCTAGTTCCAGGATGTCTCAGATCTCAGGTGAGGCTTAATTTCTCCACAGTTCTTTAAAATTAGCAAAATAAATTAACTCCTTAACTGCTGGGACAATTAAAAAGAAAGCAAAATATGCTGTTCTGCAAAAATGTAAACAGTTAAAATTTCCCCTCCCCTCCCCCACCTCCAACACACATGCGCATGCACACACACACACACACACACACACACACACACACACACACACACCAGTCCTAGCTGCACACAAGAAGCCCACTTCCCATCACCCCTTCTGCAGACAGAAATGCTGGCATTCGTAAGCTGTCACTCCAAGGAAGACAGCAGCTGTGTTATTCTATGATTTATAGAGCAGATTTGCATTTCCTTGCCTTTGAAGCTTGCCTATAATCTGCCACATAAATATTTGAAAGACAGGATGGTGGAAACAGACCTAAGCAGCTTAATCGAACAGTTGGCAGGTAAAGGACTTGGGCTAGTGTTCATTTTAAACACCCTCATTGCCCCTGGGCCTCTCAGGGTGTGTACAAAATTAAAATTCAATGTTTAAACCCAGTCCTACAGTCAAAATCCCACTTGAAGGAAAAGCCAGAAGAATGCCTTGTGGAAGATAGATTCTGTTTCATCTCTGGTCTCCTGGGCTAAAAGCCTGGCTTCTGGCTTCTTTCCACTCTGCTCTAGAAAGTGGGGAGCAGAGAGCACAAGCATCTCTGCCGCTCCAGACACCTTGATGTGCTTGCATGGTGACCTGGGCATGGCCCTGCCCCATAGCAGTCTGTCCCCAAGACTAAACAGAGCGCCAGGTGTGGTAGTGCATGCCTGTAATCTCAGCACTCAGGAGGCTGAGGCAGGAGGATTGTTGTGAGTTCGAGGCCAGCCTAGGCTACAAAGTGAGCTCAATGCCAGCCTGAACTGTATAGCGAGACCCTGTCTCAAAAGACAAAAAAAAAAAAAAAAAAAAGACTAAACAGAGCTTGGTCTGTCCCAGAGAACTGGAAAGCCATGCCAGGGCAGCAGAGAAGCCTTGAGTTTTCTGTGCATCCACCCCTATGCAGCTTCCCTAAACATGTTGCGAGAGCACTTTCTGGAGTCTTTACAGGCTCATAGTGGGTGACCCTAAACACGCTGCACTTTGGCTGAAGATAAACTGTAAGATAAACTGCAGTGAAAACATCCATCTAATCTGGTGTGATATAATTACTCTGGACAGAAAAAATACACTTTTATTTTCACAGTGGTCCTATTAGTACAGTGTAGAATAAACAGAAAGTAAAAAATTATGCCCTGATCTGATTCAGTACGTATGTGTTGACCTCCCTCTACGTGCTCAGGGAGGGAGCAACACAGCTGTCCTCACCTTGAGTACAGACCCGGAATACCACCATGCTTAGACCCCACAGCAGGAGTCATTCAAGATGGGAGTAGGCGAAGGAGGGGGCCTGTCACAAATTTAGAAGGGGCAAGAGCAGAAGGCACAATGAACAGAAACCCAGACCCCGGTCAGGGGACAGGGCTAGCCCAGCCCTACTGTGGATTCTGAGGTTTTTGTCCTTGATGCAACCAGTTCACCTCTCTGGGCCTCTTGTTTCTCCTCTGCAGAAGGGCACAGCTGACTAATAACCCCCAGACTCATGGTGAATTTTACAGCAGCCTGGGTCAGGGCCAAGGCTCAGATTTTCCAACTCCTTCCCACATGTCTACCTGGATTTCTAGAGCCACAGGGGAAGAACCCCATAGGAACTACTGGTACCTGCAGAACAGGACAGGGTGATAAGGGAGGCAGGGAGCAAAGGAGATGTGGACCTCTAGGAGAAAGCTTGAAGAAGAAAGGACTTTGTGGTTACAGCAGCACAGCTGCAGGGCAGAGGACACAGTGGCTGAGACCTAACATGCTGTCTATACGGCATCCAGCAACCCTGAGATCCCACAGCAACCTCCCAGGCCCCGGATGCCAAACAACCCTACCATGGTCCCTTGCAATATTGTCATTTGGGGGCAGGGAGCTGTTCTCATTCTTAGACTCCTAAGCAGACTGCCAAGAGGAAAAGTCCAGGGAAGCCAAGCAATCTGCTGGTGTGAGTGCTTTCCAAGGACCTCCAGAGAAATGGGTTTGTGGTGAGAAACCCCAAACACCGAGGTTAGTATCTTAGGGAGGAGAGCCAGGGGGAGGGGACTGATATTGATGTAGCCATATTTGGACATTCCATGAGCCACACTAATTTCACAATAGCTTCAAAGGAAAATGAGACTTAAAATGAATCTGGAGCTAGGCATGGTGGCATGTGCCTATAGTCCCAGGAGGCTGAAGCAGAAGGATCACAAGTTTTATCCTAGCCTGGGCTTAATGACTTAGTGATAGTCTGTCTCAAAATTATAAAGTAAAGCCAAGACTGGGGTGTATCTCAGCATAAAAGTACTGGGTTCAATCCCCAGTACCACCTAAAATATAAATCTGGTGCCAGGTCTAGTGATCCATGCCTGCAGTGTCAGCTACTGAGGCAGAGGGATCACTTGAGCCTAGGAGCTCAAGGACAGCCTAAGCAACACAGGTAGACCCTGTCTCAAAAACAGCAGCAAAGCAAACAAAATCTGGAGACTTCATTGCTATGGATCTCACCTGTCTCCTGAAGGCTCAGCATTGAAGGCTGCCGTAGCCATGGGTCTGTGATGCAGCAAAGACTTTAGGATGTGGGACCAAGTGTTGGCCAGTCAGGCCACTGGGGATGTGGCCTTGAAAGGGGCACTTGGAGCTTGCTCTTCCTTGCTCTGCCTATTTGCTCCTTCAGCTGCCATGAGGTGAACAGATTTCCTCCACCGTGTAC
Organism: Dinomys branickii; assembly: GCA_004027595.1. Taxonomy (NCBI): domain Eukaryota; kingdom Metazoa; phylum Chordata; class Mammalia; order Rodentia; family Dinomyidae; genus Dinomys; species Dinomys branickii. The sequence continues at coordinate 60,796 of PVLD010010243.1, forward strand.
TTCTGCTTGGAGGGGCACGTGGCACAGGCTAAGAGCAACTGGGCTGGTCAGCCATGAACTGAGTCCCCTGGGGCTGAGAGCCAACATCAGCCCACCCTCCTCTCTGGGGTTTAACTTGGGTATTTCATCACAGGGACGCAAAACCAGCACATTATTCTGGGGAAGTGGCTGCTGGGAAGAGGCCTTCAAAGGAAGCCCAGGGAGGATCCCTGATGCCCCCTCTTGGTGGAGGAGGAAGGAGGCAGGATGAAGTGCCCTCCAGCTTGGCCAGGCGATGATGGGTACAACTGTCTGGACCTGGTGGGAGAAGGTTAGAACCCTAGGAGAGCAGCTCGCAGGCTGTGGCATGGAATGAGACCTGGAGACTCCATTGCTGCTCAATCCTGTGCTTACTCTATGTCTCAGCGATGGGCTGGTGGAGATGGCTGCAGCAGCAGCTCAGAACTGCAGTCTCTGTCTCCTCAGACACACAATAGTAGCACTGTCCTGGCTCTGGATGGAGCAGGAGTGGCTGGGGTGACCCCACCACAATGGATGAGCTAGGGGATGTATGACCATGGAGTAAGGATGTCAGTACACACAAAGAAAGTAGTTTCATCATTCTCTTAAGCCAGCCCTTTTATATTTCCTGGTAGATGTGGCCAAAGAAATTGCTCCACAGACTATGTATCACCTAAAAAAACATTTAACCCTATTTCTGTGTTTGTTTTCAGAACTATGGTGGCTTTTCCTCCCTGCCCAGGACTGAGCTCATTGTTCTGTGCACTCACAACTGTACCTCTGCCTGGGTGGAGATGCAAGTCTGGGCAGCAGAGGCTCAGGAAGCAAGAGTTGTGATCTGCTTCCAGCCTGAGGGGGGAGCCAGGCTGGATGCCAGGAGCAACTTCGGACCAATTGTTAGGCACAGACTTTGCTATAGTCACACCAACTGCCTCATGCCTGCCTCAGACGTGTTGCACCTGCTACTCTGTCTACGCTTCTTGATCTTCACCTGACCTGATATTCCTGTTCCATTAAATGTCCCGTCCCAGAAGGGCCTCCTGTGCCCACTTCTAGAGTAGTCCTTGCCAGCATGGTGGTGCACACCTGTAATACCAGCACTCCGGAGGCTGAGGCAGGATGGTCACCACAATTTTGAAGCCAGCCCAGGCTGCATAGCAATTCAAGGACAGCCTGGACTGCATAGTGAGATCTTCTCTCAAAGAACCAAAATAATAATAACAGTAATGATGATGACAGATGAAGATAACGTAGTCACTGTTCACCCTCTGCTGTGCCACACTATTCATTTCCTCTGACATCTGCAGCTGCGTTTATCAGCTTTCTGCCACTGTAACAAAATACCAGAGACAGTTTAAGAAGAGGAAGCATTTGCCTGGGTCATGGTTCCTGCTGTTTCAATCCTTGAATGATTGCTTTCATCACTTCAGGCTTAGGCTGAGGCAGCATTCACTTCATGGCCAGGCATAAAAGTACAGAAGAACCAAGGTCCCACAGTCCCCTTCAAAGGCATGTCCCAGAGACCCCCAACCTCCCATGAGACCCTGCCTTCTAAAGCCTCCATCACCTCTCAATAGCTTCAACCTGAGGACCCTTTCACATGGAGGAGCCATTCCCGGTCCAAACTGCAGTGTGACCTGTAATTACCCTGCGTATCTGTGATGCGGTCACTGGCTCATTCCCCTGTTGGAACGTGGGCTCCTGCAGCTGACACTCTGTCTTCTGTGCCACTGTTCATAGCTTCATACAATGCATGGTATGTGATAAATGCTTAATTTACATGCACGGAGTGAGTAAATGGTGAACAGAGGCACACAGAGGCAAGTCATGTAGTTGCTCATCCAGGGTAACTTTGCTCTTTTGCTTCTCCCTTCCTACCGACTCCAGTTTGATTTGACAGCACAGCCCATCTATGGCGTGTATTTCAACAAGCTGATCACAATAGTCCCTTTCCCTGTGCTAATAGCTGGTTTCAGAAAGGATCTGTGGCTTCATTCGGGCCAAAAGGATGATCAGAACTCCACTGGTAGGACAGAAGTTCAAAGAGAGGTTTCTCCTTCATAAAAAGAGAAGCAGCCACTGCCATTTCACCTGGACACATTGCTTAGCATTTCTGTGCCCAGCATCTCAATCTGAGGAGTTATCAAGAGGAAAACCCAACATGACGCCAATATCTAACTGGAAGTTTGAAGAAATTGGGTCTTCTGTGATGCTACTAAATTAACCAACCCTGGAGCATCTATCCCTCTCTCCTCGTTGTGGGGCGTAATACATTTTCTTATTTTTAGGCCATTGTGAGTCATGCCTTTTGTTGCCAAGACATCTGAAACATAGAGACAATTGCATACACTATCCCTTAGTGGCTGCCACTGGCCTGTGGATTGGAGTATTGGCCTTTGTCCACTTGGTGTAATGTCAGGTAAGCGTGAATTCATGAATGAGTTCCTTCCTTACTTAATTTGTGTATTCATTGAAAACCTCTGTGCACTAGGCACAGTAGCATGGAGAGAGACTGAAAAGGAGAATCCCTGTCTGAAAAATTCCAGAGTCCAGGGGACAAGACACGTGAAGAGATACCAACAATGCAGAGGGAATCTCCTGCCAAAGCAGGGACACCGGGGGCCATGACAGCAGCCAGGTACAGGAGGAACTGTGACTCAAAGTGGGTAGGCAAGAGAGCGACTAAGCTGGCTTCACAAAGAGGATGTGTCTGAGCTGAGTCTTGAGCAAAAACCAAGAATTTCTCAGGTAGACCAGCTGACAAAGAGTCTATTGGGCAGAGAGGACAACATCCCAAGTTTCAGAGAGAGCAGGACCACTTCTAAAATCCCTGCTGTGAGCAAGACAGTGTGCTATGTCTCACATTCATTTCTTCCTTCTAACCACTGCAAGATGGGTACATCCTAATCTAATCTAATCATCGAATCTAATCCCCCATTTATAATATGGAAGCTGAGGCTCCAAAGGGTTAAAAACACACAGCAGGGCCAGGTTTTGAACCCACACAGTCTGATCCAGGAGCCCATACTTTGTTGATTACTCCAGCACTCATACACAGGTGGATTGTGTTTGAGAAACACATACTTGTAGACTGACCCAGTGACCCACCTGTAAAAGACAGCACACTACCATGGGCAGGAAGGAGAAGAGAGTGAGAAGACAGGCAGGAAAGGTGTGTTCTGGAGGGGAACTGCAAGGCAGCAGGGGACGAGGACAGTGGGCAGAAAAGAGAGAGTGTCAGGGACAAGCTGAAAACATCTGTCTCTCTCTTATTGTGTGGATTGCAAATTGAATGTCTACCCCCAGGGTCACCATCTCCTAACCTTTGCTTTTTAAATCACACTTACAGTTAAATATTATCCTAAAAATACACGAGGCCACAAATTTGTGTTAACCTACCTGCCACTAATATTATCCAGACAGCAAAATAAATAAAAGCCATCAGTAGTTATGACTAGCCTCCCTGAGAGGGTAACTGGCCTGGGGCCCCACAGGGCCTTGGCTTTGAGAAGAATGCTTAAGTAATGAACTGGCAGATGAAACACAGAGCCAGTGTCCAGGACCCCCAGAGCCTGCACACACCCGGGCTTGCAGGCTCTCCTTCTCCTGAAATCGGGGGGGGGGGGGGGGGAGGGCAGACACCCATGAGCATAATAAAATAAGGGGACTGGCTAATTTCCCAAGGCTTCAATCTCAGCAGAGAAGGATATAATATTGCAAGCCAGCAGAAGCCAACCAAGTGGTGATACAGTAGTTCTGTTTTACATTACATTAAATGTTACTATTTCTGAAGGGAATATCTGGAGCGCTGGTGTAACCCATAGCAACCAGCTAATAAATTGTAACTTACACTGGCTCAGCTTATTGTAGGGGTGGAGAACAGCAAGGAAAGGGGAAAAAAAAGACCAAAGGGGAAAAAAAGGAAAATGCTGGCAAAAGTGCCACACTTTGCCCATCTAATTACCTTCCCTACGCATGCGCACACACACATACACACACACACACACACACACACACACACACACACACATTCACACATACACACCCTGCAAATATAAGCTGCATCAGCATTCTCTAGCAAAATTACTTACAGTGAACTAGGACAATTAGCAGTCAAAGTTTTAGAGTTGTTGACTTTTGTGTTCATCTACATATACGATGCCTCTTTTAAAAGCCTGAAGGTGTGCTTTAAATGTCCCGAGCTCTGGGCCTGGGCCCCCCTCTGAGGGTGCCCCTCAATGTCACTTCAGCCTCTATTGAGGGCGACAGTGCTCAGCCTCCAGCCTGCACATGGCACTGAGCCTCTCAGCTCACCTTTTTCCTTCTGTCTGCAAATAGCTCGTGCCTAACTATCCCCATCCCTCAAACTCACAGCAGGCTAGTGAACTCGCCCTTTGTCACACTGAGCCTACTCTCTGCCCTCCACCCCAATAGATTGCTTGCCTCCACAAACTCCTGTTTCCTGAGCCATTCTGGCCTTGACACACTCAGCCAGTCCCTCCAGAACTTGGACATTTGTTGGGCATTTAGAAGGAATTATTCATGGGGCATTTGGTGGCTTTCAGACATCTGTTCGGGCTGATTTTCCACACCCAGCACTATCTGTCCATGTGAATGGTAGTGAACTTAATGAAACTGCTTTGTGTCCTGAAATGCCCATCACTCGGCCCCCTAAGGGGAAGTGACCAGCACTCGTAGTACCTCAGCGTCACTGGGCATCTTCCTTCTGCCCAGCCGTCTCTGCTTCAGAGGAGACCCTGGGAGCACTCCGAGGCTCTGAGGATAGGCGCTCTCCCATCTCTGCGCACGGGAGAGCAGCATCTCACCCAGAGCACAGGGCACTTGTAGTCAAGGACCTAGGATCCAGAGCCACCTGAGACACTTACTAGCTAAGTGTCATATAACAAAAGCATTTCACCTCTGAAGTCTTAATTCCCTTGCCTACAATGTGAGGATGTTAGGTATCAGTTAGGATGTATTTGGCTGCAGGTAACAGAAAACCCAGCTCACAGTGCTGTAAAAGGGAAGGAAGAACTTTTTTCTCACAGCGCGACAGGCCAGCCTGGTGGCTCAGCTTCTGCTTCTCTCCTCCTCCCAGTTAGTTACCTTCACCCCAGTGTTGTCTGCACCAGAACTTCTGCTCTGGGTGTGAGGGCGATCTGGCTGCCGCATCTGTCACTGCATTGATCCCCAGAGTTGATTGGGCTGATCTGCCTGGCGGGGCGGGTGTCCCCTTCCTCCCTCAATGCTCCACGAGCGTCCCTCCCGAAGCTGCGCACAGTCGAAGAGGACGACCACCCCTGATAGAGGAGGACCATTCCTCCATTAGGGGTATGCGAGTAGCTGCACTCCCCTGCTAGACCCTCCAAACAAGCTCTCACGAACTTTCGCTCTGCCGCGCCGTGCTGCACAACTTTAGAAGAGCTCTGTGCTGGGCTCCTCACCTGTCTCTGACGCCCTCGCTCACCTCTGAAGGCCTCTGCTTCTTGCCCAGGGCTGACGCGTGGTCAGGATACGTGGACGGCTAAAGGAGTGAAGGATTGCAAGCAGGCTTGCTTCTTATACAATGAAATAGAAATTGGGGGAAAATCAAGAACTGCAGTATATGTGAAGATTTTCCGTAATCTAGGAAGTGCTACAAATGCCTTAGGAAATGTTATGATTATGAATTACCGCTGTAAGTCTTTCTATCATAGGAACAGCCTGTTGGATGGTGGAGTGAGCGCTAAAGCACCTCGCCCCCAGCGGCGGAGTTTTTGATGGGACAATGGAAGAAAGGTTTTCCAAAGAAAGTAGGTAACTTTTGCCCTCTTAAAAAAAAGAGACTTTAACACCCACAATGTAACTGTTAATTAGGAAGTCAAAAGGTATCCACACAGAAGAGAAATCTGATGAACACCCTTTTAATCAAGTCATTAAATATAGCATCACAAGCATGTGGGAAAATGGCCCTTTAGGCTTCCTGATGGGTACAGTGCGACAGCTCACTACACAGTCTGACAATATCACTGGTGTAGTTTCCTGTGGTTTATTAATTTTGTTTGGTGTTGTGAATGAAAACTACATAAGCTAAGCATATTCTCTACCACTGGGCTATCTATACTCTGCTTTCTCTTCAGATTGCATAAATCTTTTGCCTTTTTACCACTGGGCTGTAGCCTCAGCCCACCTAGATGATGTACTAGTCTCAAAATTTAGCCTACAGGCCGTCCTGGTGGCACACGTCTGTAATCCCAGTACTCGGAGAGGCTGAGGCAGGAGGATCGTTGTGAGTTCAAGACCAGCCTGGGCTACAAAGTGAGCTCAAGGCCAGCCTGAACTGCACACTGAGACCCTGTCTCAAAAAGACAAAAAAAAAAAAAAAAAAAAAAAAAAAAAAAAAAAAAAAAAAAAAAAAAAAAATCCAATGAATAAAGGGACGGGGATGCTTCTACATTAAAAAAGATTAGGAAGATATAACAATCACAGTGAAGTTGATTAGATCTCAGATTATAAAAATGCTATAAAGTAAGTTTTAGATAGTTGGACCACATATCAAACAGCACAATTGCATTCACGTGAGTCCTCATTCTTAGTAGTTATGTAGTGAAGTTTCACAATGCCTGTACTTTGCTTTCAAATAGCTTAACAAAAATTATGTATATCTGTGGCTACATGTATTGACACACATATACACATGGCGTACACATGCCACACACAGAGAGGAGAAGGAAAACATGCGGCCAAACATCCAGTAGTGGACCTGAGGATGGTTCCCTATGAGTATGAGGACATAGGTGTATTTTAATGTCCTTTCCAGTCTTCTGTTGCTTTGAACTTTTCCACTATAAAAAATTATGTGGTAGTGGTGGAGCGGAGACTTCAGCAGAGAACACAAAAACCTTTGCTCACTCACCTGCTGTTCCTGTAAGACTTTCCCATTTTGTCCCTCTCAATGTTCTGTTTTGTTCTCGCAGTGCATCTGAACACACACACTTGTGAGGATGTATCTTTCTTTCAAAAAGATGCACAGATAAGCTGCTGTGTAACCCTACTGTGTCTCCCTCCTCTTTTCCCTCTCTCCCCCCTCTCACTTCTTCCCTTCCCCTTCCTACCTCTCTACCCTCCTTCCCTTTCTTTGGCCCCTTTGTTTTTCCCACTGATAAACTCAAATGCCCTGAGCAGGCAGTTGACCTTGATTCCTGCTCTTGGCCCTGCACATTCTAGATAACACTGCCTTGGGGCAGGAAGCCAGACCCTCCCCCATCACCACAGAGGTAGCGTACACACACCCAGGGCATGAATAGGAAAGGACAGAAGATAAGAAATGAATCCCTAGTTTGTAAAGTTCACAGTGGAAGCAGTATTTGAGGGAGTTTTGACAGGGCGGGGGCTCTGAGTTCTGAGAGGCTTGGTCTGGCCCTGTCTGATAAAAGGAAGATCAGGCCGAGTCCAGAATGCTAGACCATCTGTCAGAGTTTCTAGATGGCAGGTCCTGCTGCTTCCAGTCCCTGGGGCCAGGAGGGAGCAGCGCATCTACCAGCCATTGGCAAGGGCCCTTGCCCTGTGGAGGGATGGTTCTGGCTGCGTTCACTTCCGGATTCACAGGCCTCTGTGGGATTTGGTCATGCTGTGAATTCATTCCTCAGCTTTCCTCTGACATACTTCCTGCTCCCTCCCTGGATAGGGCCAGGCTTCTCCAAAGGCCAAGTGGGTGAGAAGACTGGAAAGGGTATTAAAATACACCTATGTCCTCATACGCATAGGGAACCATCTTCAGGTCCACTACTGGATGTTTGGCCACGTTTCCTTCTCCTCTCTCTGTGTGGCACGTGTACACCATGTGTATATGTGTGTCAATACATGCAGTCAAATAGGCACATGATCTTTTTTGTTAAACTATTTGAAAGTAAAGTACAGGCATCATGAAAATTCACTGTATAACTACTAAGAATGAGGACACTTGCATAAAATATTTAAAATGCATGCAATTTTGTTGCTTGATTTATAGTCCAACTATCTAAAACTTATTTTATAGCATTTTTATAATCTGGGATCTAATCAGCTTCACTCAGTACAATTTCATTGTTATATCTTCCTAATTTTTTGAATTTAAAATTATCCCCCTGTTCCTTTATTCACCCACAGAATATAGAAATACTCTAAAATTCTACCTTGTTAACAGGTGGAATGGCACACCTCTGTAATCCTAGCATTCGGGAGGCTGAGGCAGGAGGATCCTAGCAAGTTCAAGACCAGACTGAGCTACAAAGTGAGCTCAAGGGCAGCCTGAACTGCATAGTGAGACACAGTTTCAAAAAGACCAAAAAAACCCAAATTAACCTCAACTACTAAATACTTCTTAAGATTTAGGATGTTCAGACCTGACTTAACCATTAAGTATAGTAGGCAGAGGTGTAGACCCAGGACAGTTTGAGAGGTTCGCCAAATGTTTCAGCTTCTCTTAATATCAGTATAAAAATAATGAACTTTTAAGGTTGAAGATTATATTCTTCCTCAAACTAATGCAGTCATAAAATATAACTTTTAATTTTTTTAAGTACAAAGCCCTGTTTCGCACCCCTTACCACCCCCAGAAAAAACTACCTAGTGTGAAAGGTCAGGGTGTGGGCCTGGGGACAGGTTACTGGCTTTGGTTCCCCCAATCTTTCCTCCAAACTGAAGGTACCTAAAAACCTTAGTCCTAGAAAAACAGTAAAGGCCCAGGTGCCTCAGCACCTCTGCCCATGTTTCTTTCCTGTTATGGTTTGTGTCCATATGTCCCCCCAAATCCTCATGCAGTTATTTGGTGGCTTTTAGAGTTTATGACTGATCCATGATCCAATGCTGGGACTATGGGTGTAAGAGCTATACCCGCCCTAGGGCAGATAGTTTGCTGGGATTATGGGTATGAGAGCTATATCTTAGGGGGAATAGTTTGTATATGTAAGGGAGAGAAAGAGGCTGCCTGATTCATTCCTGCAGCCATTCCTCCCTTTTGCTGGTTGTTTTTGCTGTGCTCTGCTGCTCTGAACAGTTTGCCCTCTCCCCTGTGCCACTCTGCCTCAGAACCAGCCAAGTATGGACTGAAACCTCCATGAACTGTAAGCTAAATAAACGTTCCCTTCCTTCATTTGGGCATTGGGTATTTTGTCTCAGCAACGAGAAGAAAGTAACCAAGACATTCCTCCGTCCGTGGCACCATCCTCTGCTACAGCTCTGTGGTTCAATTCTTTCAGCAATCTGCAGCAAAGTGAGACCAATAAGGTCAATGTGATATGTTCATCACAAATCTACATTTGTTCCAATTAAAGAGAAATTCTTTTTTATCTAAATTTATCTCCCTCTGGTTTTTTCCTTTTTTGGTACTGTTAAAATAAAAATTAAGAGGAAGCCACTGTCTTGAACTTGGTTCTTGCATTAGAGGCCCAAACAGAGCAGGCTAGAAATAAAAATGGAGTCACCTGGACTCAAGTTCCAGGGCACCAAACCGAAACTAAGCTGTTTCTCTGAACTTCTCCAAAATTGGGAGAGACAACAACCAACTGTCCTAAAAAGGCCAGTTTCTGTCAGCGTGATAGTGAAGCTTTCCCCCGCTTTAATCCTTAACCCATAGAAGGTAGCCTGAAGCTAACCAATCAGTTATTTTTCTATTGTTTTTTCTCTGTCCTGCCTTACAAAAAAAGTAACTGTCAAACAACCCGTCTACATTTTGTTCTTTGTTTTTGTTTTCTTTGGCCTTCCCTTCTACAAAACCAAATTCTTTTCCCTGCTCAGCCCATTGAAGCATTTTATGGAGTGAAATGCTGCCTGATTCTAGAATCACAAACAATGCCAATTAAGATCTTTAAATATATTATAATTTTGTCTTTTGACAATTCTAAAATGCCTTTCTTCTATAATGTTACAGTGGCACATGATCATTTGAATGAACATTATTTCACAAAATATTGGTCCTGACCACCCCTCCCCCATTCTCAGACGAAGTCTTGGTCTGTGAAATCCCATACCCTGAGGAGCACTGGCTTGGAGAACCTGAGTTTACCTGCAAGCTCTACCTCCCAGGACTCATGCTATCTGAAACTCTAACTCTGGGCTCCAGGCTCCACAGGCCCCTGCACTTCCTCTGCAGTAATACAGCCCTCACTTCCTGCGGTCTATTTACCCTTCTTTCCTCTGTCTCCCTCCTGGACACCTTCTGGAAGTCAGGGGTGCATCTTCATTACATCGTCTCTGCTTGGCACAGTGCCTGGCACATGATAACTGCTTAATCAATCTCTGTTGTAGGGGAAAGAAATATATTAATTCCCAGAAAAATTAAGTTAATGGATAGAATTTCCTCAGCTTTTACTTTTTTTCTCTATGTTTTTATTAGATCTTTGGCACCTGTTATTGCTTGTCCACTGGCCAGGGCTAGCAGATGATAGAAAGAATTAGCAAGTAGCAAATGCATATTAATGGAACCAGACAGAGCTGACAGTGCTTAGTTTGACAGATTGTTTTTTCTATGGACAGGTGTTTGGGCTTATGGTTGTGGTTTTATATTGTGTGTCAGTGTCTGTAAATTGAATTAAATTTAACATTTTAAAGCAACTTAAGCATAAAAGTGCTAAATATGTAATTTTGCGCTAATTCATAAGCTGCATTTTAGATTTAAATCTATCGATTTTTCATGGCATTCTGGAAAGAGTGTCATCCCTGAGTGAAGGAGCCCCATAATACGAAATGCTTGCGCTTAGAAAATAAGAACCACTAGCCTGGTGCAAATTTGGGTTGGGGGGCAGATTTTAGTTAGGATGGGTGCTCTCTGCAATTGCAGAGATCTGAACAGTAGCTTGGAGCATGGAGCATATAGAAAAGAGCTGGAGAATTTTGTGTAAAGCCAAGGCAGGTTCTTCACTTCTGTTGGTTGGGCCTGATAATGTAATTCTCTCTTGTTTGTGTTACTGAGGTCTAGGTGCATCTGTATGAGGCATCTGTGTATACTTCAGGCATGGTAAATGTCTAAAACAATTAGTTATTGTTGGATAAAAAAGAATTGCCTTCCTCTCCCTGTCAGATCGGAGTCTTCCCTTGCTCAGCTTTATCATATTACTTGCCTATTAAAACAAAATCTCCA
>PVLD010010244.1:0-71880 GCA_004027595.1 Dinomys branickii
CATCTCCCTCCGATTGCGCCATGGCAGATCTCCAATCCCTTCCTCCAGAGGAGGTTTTGCTTAGATTTTCCGAGGGTTTCAGTTCCCATTTCAGATCCTTCTCAAGTTCAGGATATCCACCTCTTTCCTTTCTGTCCTTCACGTGTTGCTATACTGCTATGTCTGAGTGGCATTCCTCCGGGAGGTTCTCTCTCTGCTGGTGATGGCAGCTTTAAATGCGATTCTTTTGTTTGTTTGTTTGTTTGTTTATACTGGGAACTTGCGCTCACCAGCCAGGGTTTTAAAAAGCTGTTCTTAACCTGAGGGGAGATGCTGGTGGCTGCAAGGGAAGGGTTAGGGTTAAAAGACAGAACTATGTTAGGTCATTCCTCTATTCCTGAAGTTTGTGTTGCAGGTGTCTCAGCTAGAGAAGTCCCTTATTTCCCTTTATTCTGCCCAAAACTTCTAGGTCTAAGATAAAAGTTAATTAAGCTGGCTTTTAAGGAACAGTTGTCCAGCATCAATTTCAGAGTAAAGGCAAGTTCTTTCTATCTGTATCATGGGTCGTCTTTTTGTGTTAACTTCTTCAGGAAATTGAAGCTAAAGAAAACACAAGCCCTCCAGCTCTGGGCTGTGATAACCTCTCAGGCAGCTGAGTTTGCCTCAGAAAAAGACCTCTAATTCATTCCCTAGCAGCCCCAATTTGGAATTGGAGATCTGAGTTCTAGTTTGAGCTCCCAACAGACACGCCCAGTATGTGACTTGGATACAGATCACTGACCGTCTTTGTTTGCTTGTTTTTCTTCTTGTGATACTCAGGGCCTTTGCACTGAATTACATCCCCAGATCTTTTAAAGAATTTTTTAAACTGGGAGACTGGGTCTCACTAAATTGCTTAATTGCCTAGGCTGGGTTTGAACTTTCAGTGCTCCTGCCTCAGCCTCCTGGAGTCCTGGCTTCCTCCTCTGAAAATGAGAGTCATTCTAATACATGTCTGTACCTCTCAGAGCTGCAATGAAAATCAGTTGGCGCAGCGGCCACAAGGACCCTGCCATTGGTAAGGCAGCACACCATTAGGGGCACTGTCATTATTTGCTCACCCTGGACACTGATTCTGTTATTTTCCAGAAAGCCGCATTCACTTCCACCTAGAGATGAGGCGTGTGCTTTGAGTGCGGCCCGGTGCGTGCCACCTGCTCTTGCAGGGAGGGGGGAAGGGAGACAGTAGCACCACTCCCGCCACACAGCAGAAGGTCCTGGCCAGGAGCTCCGGATCCACCTTTCTCTGCCCTCAGGGGGCTCACAGGTGCTGGGCCAGGGGAGAAGTAAAGGGATGATGACCACATGGTGTGACTAGTGTCCCAGTAGACAGTAAAGGCCTGGAGACAGCAGTTTCTTCCAAAAAGGGAATCCGATGCCGGGCACCTGGGCTCTGAGCTGGCTCCTCGGGAAGGGACCAGAAAGCTGAGTTCAAGCCAAAGGAAGAGGGTGGCCCCGGGGGAAGGGCGGGGTGCAGACAATAGGCTCAGGCCCTTCAAAGTGACAGCCACCTCCACAAGACCATCGCTGTCTCTTCCTGTGTGCGAAGGGCTCACTGCAGCTCAGCCCCAGCTCCGCAGTTATGGAGCCCAGGCTGCTCTGGCAGTTGGGTGGTCAACCTTGACTCCTTCCCCGTGAAAGGCCTGTGCCGCTGCCTCACCCCCTAAACTACATCCGCCTCGCAGCTCGCCTGCGTGGAAGAGTTTCTCACCAAAGGCAATTTCCTTACGGCAGGGGGGGCTGTCCCCCCTTCCTCTCCAACTCCCTGACACGAGTCCATGTCATTAGTTACTCACTCTGGCAGTTTTATTATGGAAATGACATATTGAAATACAAATTGGGATGCGTACAGTATAATTACTAATACTGCATATTCATTTCCTCCCTTTGTTCCTGCTGAGTCCCCACAAAGCCCTCTCACCATCCACGTCCCAGTCGTGTATGTATGTGTGTGTGTGTGTGTGTGTGTGTGCGTGCGCGCGCTCACGTGCATGCGCAGTGTACAGTTGCTTATGTGTCTCTTTTCTTCTGAGGCCAGGCAGGCGGAGGGAAGCGCAGCAGCGGAGGAAGTTCCTGCCTTCCCCAAGAAGGGTTGTTTTCGTGACCATGCTGAACCGACGAGGCAGCCTGGGCCCCGGGCTCTGAGGCTTCCCAGCTCTTCCCAGACACACAGCTCTCTGGCTGAGCCAGACTTGGGAAGTCCCGGCGGGAGGATCTCGCTAAAGCATTAAGTGCAACAAAACAAGCATTTTCAGAGACCCGGGCGGGGGGGGGGGCGGTCAGAGGTCCAGAAGGAGCAGCACTGTACTCCCAGGCCCTTCACTGGCTCCCTGCGGCACCTTCCTGGGAGAGGTCGGGGAAGGCTGCTCGTCTACCCACCAGAGCCCGCCCAGGCAGGCGTTCAGCGCTGTGTCACCTACCCTGTCTCCTCCCTCCCGGCGGTACCTCGGCACAAGTGACTGGAGTGGACCCTGGGTTCTGACCTGGTTTCTGCCGCTCATATGCTTGGCCTCTTGGGTATGTTTGCTTACTCCCTGTAGCTCAGTATCGCCACCTGTGAAGTGGGGCAGCCAGAGGGCCCTACCCCATGGAGGTAGAATGTGTGTGCCTGAGAAACCTTAGTGCAGGGCCAGCACACAGGACAGAAATAGCTTCTTTCTTTGACCAGCAGGAGTGACGGTGGACCCGTTGTGAATGTAGCCCCTGACAGACAATTTCATCCACTTCCTTTCCCTTCTGGAGCTCTGCCTCTGCTGTGAGAACAAGCCCAGGCTAGCTTGCTCCATGACAGCAGACTGGGTGAGGCACAGCTGACTCAGCCTTATTGACCTTGCTGAGGCCCAAACAGAGGAGGACGAGCCAAATTCAACAGCTCAACCCCCAGCTGACCTACAGGTGACTGCAGGAACTTGTGCAGGGCTGTTCTAGACCAGAAGAACCACCAGGTCAAACCACAGACTCAAGAGCTAAATATATGTAGTATTTTGAGTCAGTGTATTTTGGAGTGATTTGTTATACAGCCATAGCTAACTGATGCACATGGTTAGCTATTAGGGTACTTTTCCTCACCTAGCACATTTTGCCTATTCTCGTGATCTCTTGCTTATCTAAAGTTCCAGGGACAGAGAGATAATAAGCAATCAGGGCAAGTGCACAGGCCCTGAGGTCAGACAGACAGTGCTCAAATTCCAGCTCTGGCAGGCACAAAAGTATGACTTTTAGCAAATACTTTCTGTATGGAAATAATATGTATGTATGTATGTTTTAGCACCTATTCTGCATGGAAATAATAATGTCTTTCATAGATTATTGTAATAACGATTAAATAAAGTAAGGGGTAGATAGCCTGGTGTGGTACACACTAGTGATCCCAGCATTCTGGGAGGCTGAGGCAGGAGGATTACAGATTTGAGCCCAGCCTGGATAACTTAGCAACTTAATGAGACCCTGTCTTTAAAAAAAAAATTAAGAAACACTGGGGATGTAACTCAATTAGAAGACCCTAACATTCAATTCCAGTACAGCCAAAAACAAACAAAAAAACCCAGGATGAGTGTAATCATTATATACTGCAAACATGTACCTATAAAAATAAAAAGTTTTTAAGAAGTGATGGATAAGAGTCTGGTACCCAGAGACAGGGAGCTTTTTTCTACTTTCCACAAAAGCTCAGTGTCTTACACATAAAATAACACTTAACATTGTAATTTCATGATTATTGAAATTACATTTTTTGTGACCAGGTTGAGCTGTTAAGCTCCATAACCTGATGCTCTAAAGAAAAGATACAGGTCATTGCCTCCATTGCAAAGCACAAAGGATATGCTCTCTAGCTGGCCACCGATTGTCACTGAAACACTAATGCTCACGATCCATGGCACTGCTTAGCATTCTCGAAACACACTCACATATGCTGCACTGGTTAACTTCACAATGACTTCGTGGAGTCCCTAAGCATAAGCACTCTTCCTGTGGCGTTGCCTCCAAGGAGATCACTAAGGTCAAGTGCTTTGCTCTTTGCTACACAGCTGGTAAGTGGCAGGGCCGGGACTCCGAGAGCGCACACTGCCCCTAGTATGCCAGGTGTTATCATGCTGAGGCCCACAAGGAGGCCAATTAATGAGACATTAACCTCTCCTGTTTTGTTTATTGAGTACACGTAGCTCAAAATGAACTGCTCCAGATTTCCTGGAAACACAAATTAAAGCAGATGTTGGCTCAGCTCTGAGGTCTTGGGCTTTTCCAGTCCAGAAGCCTCTTGGCTGGAATGAAGACGCTCGTCTTATCTTCGTCACCCCCTTTGAGGGAGTGGAAGGACACGAGGAGATCTCAAGGGCACTGTCCACGTCCAACAGGAGACCAGCCAGCCTCGCGCATGAGGGTCCGCCCCTCAGCAATCTCGAAGAAGGTCCTTCGCCAGCTGCCACCGATTGGTAGGTGTGTTCTGACAGCAAGGTCCTTCAAGGAGTAGAGTGTTTCCTGAGCAGAAGCATCAACTCCTTTCTAGGAAGCAAATAAGAAAGTTGGGGCACTCTCTGCCCTCCAGTGAGAGTCAGCTGAGCACAGAGCCCTCCTGTGGGCGGGGTGAGACCAGGGCAGAATAGTTAGGAGAGTTATGAAGTCAAGGAGAGAGAGAGAGTGCAATCCTTGCTTCCCTGAAGTTAAAAGTCCGAATGGATCCTAGGAAATTCTCTTCTAGGGAAGCCGTTGTCAGGAAGTTGGTCAAAAGATGAAAAACAATTTGCATAAAAATGCAGTAGCGTGGTGCACGGTGATAAAAAGCAGGACGTTGCTCAGATGCCCAGCAAAGAGGGTTGGTCAAGCACCTGTCAAACGGATGGAATATTGTTTTACCACTAAGGATGATCAAATTGATGAACTATGTTGCCCCTAAGGGTGATAACGAAGGTTAGGTGGGTCCATGGAAAACCGTATGTGAGAAAAGTTTGTGGTCAGTGCAGAATGCAGAGCCGTCTCTAAGCTTCGATTGCGCCTGTGCAGAGTCTGACATGGACAGTGACAATAACTGCAGGAACATGTCACAAAAATGAAAAAAGCAGTTGTTACGAAGTGATGGGAATTACTGTAAAGTCTTAGTGACATTTGCTCAATAGTGAAAAGCCTGAAAGCTCACGAGAGACACAGCTCTCTGACTTTAGAACACCGTGCAAAGCACCGACAGTAGAGAGAGGGGAATAGGTGTGCAGCGTCGAGGGAGTTAGGAAAAGCTGTGGCTTCTCAAGACTTGGGCTTTGAGTGACTGACAGACGGTTCGAGGCTAAATTGGCACCTCAAGAACCCCAGAATCATAAAGGCCCTCTTAAGAATACACAGCAGCCTCGCTGACAGCGTTTCAGACACAGAGCTGGGGCGCTGAGGGGGGTGCAGAGGGCAGGAGCCTTTCTGGTGTCCTTGAAATCCCATCATAACTTGGACAACAGGGCTGGGGATTTAGCTCAGTGGCACAGCACCTGCCCGGCAAGCGCAAGGTCCTGAGAGTGATTCCTGGTACCACAAAAACAAAACAAAACAATAACTCGGATGATAGGTCCTCAAATGGTGTTTAATTCTTCTTGTTTTCTGTTTTAAAAATATAAATAGCACAGCAGGCCCTGGGTTCCACCTCAGCATCCGTCTGCCTCAAACACACTATAATGTGGAGAAAAAACAAAGATGAGCTGTGTGCCCAATTTGCTTCCCAGACAAGTTTAATAATCAGCTTGAGGTAGGACGCTTCTGGGGGTAAAAAGAGACCCGTGCATTTATCCCCTGTGAATACTTTCTTTAGCAGCACCCTGAATTGCACAGCCTGAGACACAACCCATCTGCACTCAAACTTTTAGAAGCTTACTTTGGATGCTTGAGTGATCTGTGGATTCCAGGACCCACCACCTGATTCAGATGGTTCCCTGTTTGTCAGCCGTCTGTCAGGCAGTGCTGATGTGTGCAATCCTAGGGATACACCTCAAGAAGCCTTAAGCGAAATGGTTTCAATTTTTTTTGTGTGTGTGTGTGATTCTGGAGGTTGAACCAGGGTGTTATCCGTAGCCTTTTTTTGTTGTTGTTTTTTGGGGGGGGTTGAAATAATCTTACTAAGCATCTAAGTTGTCCGGGGTGGGCTTGAACTCATGTTCTTCTTGCTTACGCATCCCAGAGTGCTAGGATTATAGGTAGACACCACCACGCCTGGCTGCTTCCATTTATCTTAAAGTGCAAATTCTATCTCACGGCCTATATCACCGCCTTTGCAGCCTGAAATCATTTGTGTGGGTCATTTTCATGTTTTATTGGAGAAGCAGATGGATGAGGAAGAGAACATGACACAGGGGGAGAGTGGAATTCCAGGCCTCATCTCTCAGGGAGGGGCCAGGGGACTTTGCACTGACTTTATGATGCCACCTCCACCAGGGTAAGGCTTACCGCAGTGGTTATGACATCGTGTTCCGAAGGGACTGATTCAGATGACCGGCCCAGGAAGGGACAGGGCTGGGGCTCCTGTGGGATCCTCCAGCCGTCTCAAGTTTCTCAGGAGTAGAAAAAGAGAGCGACTCAGACCAATGACTGTAACAAGTTCATGAAATGCCCTGAGAGGCTGGTACAAGTCCTACGAGAGCCAGGGCTGGGGTGGGAGTGACTCATGACTGGGTGGCTCAGAGTGATCCGTGGATGATGGGTCAGGCACGATAATGGCAGTAACTCCATCCTCGACACAAGCCTGCAGAAGGAAGTGTTATTTTAGAGAGCAAATGTGTCTCTCAGAGGGCTGGCCTGTCGCGGGCCAGTCTAACCTGTGGTGCGATTTCCCTGCCTGGGCGAGCAAAGACAGCACCCACTCAGCCTCCACCCGGGCTCAGTCACCTCCCTCCAGGTGCCACGTCTTCCTGTGGAAGCGGGGCTGGGCTCCCTGAGGGCTGCTCGTGTCCTCACCTGTGTAGGGCTCCAGGAGCCACCCAGAGCTCAGGCAGGGAGTCGCTGGGTCTGAAGAAAAGGTCTATCCTGCTCTCCAAGAGGGACAGGAGCCTTTCACAGAAGAGCCATATCCACACAAGACCCACCCTTCTGTTCAGGCCAGAGCAAGTCCAGTAGGAAAACATGCTGAGAATTTTTCCCCCTGGTTTAATATTTTGACTCCTAATCTGTCATCTCTGTTAGAAATTTTAACAGTTCCTCAGTGCATTGGTGGGATAGAGGAAGTATTTTTTGTGAGCAGATTTTAGAAAAAAAAATGTTTTTGGCCATTGATGGTCCCAGCACTGGGCAAAATAACAAACGAGCCGAGAGGAAAGCAGAAAGGTGGGGATCCTCCCCAGGGAGCCCAGGGACCACACATCAGGCCCGATTTCCCAAAGTCCAAACGCAAACAAGGAAAATCAGCTCTGTGCAGCTTCCAATTCCTTCCTCAAGGCTGTTAGGAAAACAAGCGATCCCGTTCCTCAGTCCCTAGGTTACCAGAAAAACGTCTTTTACCACAAATCCCCACGACTCCCACCCCAGGACAACCCTGCGGGCCTCCTGAGCCTCCCACCACAAGCTGAAAGAAGAGGACATAGGACTGACCATCTCCTTCCAGGGCCAAGGGCAGCCCCAGGCACAGCCCTTAGGGCCATCATCCAACTGCACACCAGCAGCTGGTCAGGGTCGGGGACTTTTGTAGCAAAGCCCCAACCCTTGGAACAGAATCAGTTTCCTTCCTCTGTGGCCACTGCAGGCCAGCGCATGGGCTCTGGGGACCTTCTGGGGTGCTCTAGCATCTAGAATGTTAGAGCAGACATTTCACAGCTGGGGAAACAGGCAGGCAGCCTGTGGCTGGTGAGATCTGGGCAGCAAAGCAATAGGCCAAAGTCACACCCCAACCCTATTGTTTACTGACAGGCTCGTTGGTAACCTACACAAAGGCTTTGTATTAATAACTCGCAAAGGTTTGCTACTCTGATGCGGGTTCTTTTGTGAAGTAATTGTGAAAGGGGATATGAGTTATTTTCCTTTTTGGGGGATACTGGGGATTGAACCAAGAACCTTCACACTGAGCTACATTCCTCCCCTCTCTCTTTAATTTTTAGTTTTGAGACAGAGTCTCAATAAGTCACTAAGGTCCCCAGGGTGGGCTGGCCCTTGCGATCCTTCTGCCTCAGCCTCTTGGAGCTTCGATTTACATAGATGAACAAAGGAAGGCTTGGAGAGCCTTTGGGCAGGAGAGCGAGGTTAACACCAGGTCCCTCAAGCTGAGCAGCCTAAGCTTGCAGCAGCAGCTCCCAGGGAAGACACTGGGCACTCCACAAAGACGGAAAACCCTGCCGCCCCTCATTCTCCTGCAGCCAGGTGGTGAGAGGTTTGCAGGGGCCCCTTTCTTCCTGGGAAAAAGCAGGAGCAGCTACTCCACAGGTTGTGGGGACATTTTGAACATGTTCAAAGTAAGGAGGGAGAGGAGAGCCTAGGGGCACCTTGGCTGTGGCCTCAGGGCCTCAGGCTTGGGGCCTTTTCCCGCAGCATCTCGGGGTTCTCCTACCACACGTTCCCACTACAACTTTCTGCCAGTGGCCATGGGCTGGCACAGTGTCAGTGTCACTTGCTCCAACACTCTGACAAAGAACCTTCTAGAAAGACAGCCAGAAGTGCTGGGAATTTGTGGCACCATGGAGGTGGGGGGCATCTGAGGTGCCGCTCCCTGCCCCTTCCTCAAACTGTACCTTGTGGGTCACCCAGCTCTGGGTGGAGGGGAAGGAAATCTCTCCTCCAGTGGGGTGGAGGAGGCGAGCTGTCACTTCTACCTTCAGTGCCCGCAGAGCCTTCACAGCAGGAGAGGAGGACAGACCTCCAGAAGCAGGAAGAGTGCCGGCACACGTCTATCCCAGCCTGGCAGACAGGAGAAAGAGCAAAGACACTCTCACTTTCTCGTTCTTGTAATAGCAGGCATTTATGGAGAACACATTAAGTACTATGTTAAGCACTTTCATCCACACTGGTGTAAATAACCCCTCTGACCACCTGGGAGGTAGAGACCTGCAATTAATTGCTGTCCCTACATCACAGAGGGGAAATCAAGCACAGTGACTTGAAGTAACTGGCTGAATGTGGTTGAGCTGGCAGCTGGGGGACCTGGGCCCCTGCCCACACCTGGCTTCCAAGGATGGGCACTAACCCATTAACTCCATCTTCTCTGCATCTTTGCCGGTGGCATTCAAGAGCTCCTGTAACTTATCTGACCACGGGAGTCACCTGAGATGCTCCCTCTTCTCAGAGCCCTATCTGAGCTACTGGGAGGGCCCCAGAGTCTGTTTTTAGCCAGCACCAAGCAGTGGAGGGAAGCCTGGCTTTAGGGAGCCCTGTGTGAAAAGGACATTGCCCAGTGCCCTTTCCTGGCTCCTAACTCCTGTGTGGCCTGAGATTTGGAGATGCTATTTTTAGGCAGGGCCTTCCTGAGCCACTTTGTCAGACTCTCTGGCACCTTCTGGCAGCTCCAGGGCACCTGAGCTGTCTTTGGAGCCGCCTTGATGCCCCAGAGATACCTAGAGCAGGCCTGGGCGGAGCTCTGGAGCCAGGAAGAAGCCAAGGGAGGCTGTTTGTGTAGTGGATCTGAAGCCTCCCAGGCTTGGGAGTCTTCCTGAAGCTAGTGGCTGGGGCCTGTTGCTGTTCAACCCTCTCCATAGCGGGGAGCGTGGACAGGGAAATGCAGGTGTCTGGGGAACCACTTCCCTGGACTGCTCTGGTGTATGGAAGACAGTTTTCTGGGAAGCAGGTGGCAGAGACATTGCAGCCCTGTTTCCTAGAAACCTCTGGGATACCCCAGTGATAGTGATGGTCCCTGAGCCTTTCGTGTGCTTGCTGTGTGCGCCCCGTGTGGAGCCCCGGCTGTCATCCTTGTGAGGTTTCATTAGTAAGGATGAGGCTTCTCTCACCCTGTACCTGCATTCATAGGAGCAAGGAGGTGATGCTGTTGGTCTCCAGCTCCACAGGAAGGGGCACATGCAGCGGAGCTCACCGATGGTGATGCCAGGTTTAACCACCCCCATCCCGTTCTAGACCACCCTAGGACACTCTTCCTTAAGCTTCCCCTGGATGACAGGCTTTGGAAGATGTGCTCAGAGCAACAACTGGCTCGTGATCAGTAGTATTTATTGAGGCCAAATACAGATGAAATCCTGGATGCTTTACTTCGACTGGTTTGTTTAATCCCAGCAACAGTGCTATAGGGTCGGTAGTATTATCCCAGTTTACAGATGAGAAAAAGGTCTCAAAGCAGTTGCACAAAACAGTTTGAGCAGCCAGGCTGCACACCTGGTAAGGTCTGCTGCCCCATTAACAATCATTCCGTGCCTTCTCTCTCTAGGGAGTTTGGGGCACGTACATATGTGTACACACACACACAAAACTAAACTCAGCTCGGTTCTGAGGCTCTCCTCAAGTCCTTTCCTGAGGTCCACTTCCAGGTGGGAAATACTCAGGGTTTAATTTTTTAAATATCAAAACTCAAAACAAACAAGACATAGCCTGACAGTGCTAGGAAGATTCAGGCCCGGAGCCACTTTCTTCTCCTGAGTCCAGATGCGGGTCTGCCCCAAGCTGGGAGAGGGTCAGGTCAGGAGGCCTCTTCCTTCTCCACCCCACCCCACCCTGCCCCTTGGCCTGGGATTGCTGGGGTTGCTTTGTGCTGGGCCTCTCCTTGTCCCTGGTCTGAAGATGAGCTCAGGATCGGGTCCTGAGAAGGCAGCTGGACATGGGCTAGGTGAGGAAAGTTTCACAACCAGATTGTGGCTCCTGCAGGTTCAGCTTACACCAGAACCACAGGTTCACAGGCAAATTCCTCAGCCTCAGTTTCAAGGATTCCTGCTGAATACGCCTCAGGGGGGGCCCAGGAGTCGGTGATTTTAATGAGGGTCACAGGAACTCCTGATTGAATGGCCAAGGCTGCCACCATTCCCGGTGACAGATAAGATCAAGAGAACCTTGATCTGAGTGTAGTGGGCACAGCTCTGCATTCCGCCACCCTGGTAGACTGAGGCAAGAGGATCACAAACTGGAGCCTGGACTGTGTAATTTAGTGACTTAGTAAGACCCTGTCTCAAAAGAGGGCTGTAATCTCAGCGTGGGAGAGGCTGAGGCAGAAGAATCACTACTAGTTAAAGGCCAGCCTGGGGTACACAGTGAGTTTAAGGACAGCCTGAACTATGTAGCGAGATCCTGTCTCAATAAATAAATAAATAAATAAAATTAATAAATAAATGCCAGGGATGCAGCTCGGCCGGGCTGCGCATCTGGTAAGGTCCGTCATCTGATAAGCACCATCCACACTGTCCTCGCCACTAACCCCCATTCTGTGCTTCCTCTATCACTGGTACAAAAAAAAAGGACTGAGCCACTGCTCCTCGTGTTTAGGGTTTGGGACAGTATGAAATCCCAGAGAGGTGAGCACAGCTGAGCTGGACTTGTGCCCTGGGCAGGGGAAGGGCGGCGGTCCCTGGACATCCTCCTGACTGCACCTCCTGACTCTGAGCAGGCCCCGGCCCTTGGGAGCCACCCTCCAGAGTTGCCCTTCATCCCTCCGGGGCTTCTGCTCGCTGCTCTTCACACAGCCTCCAGCTGAGCCCCTGCCCTGAGCCCTGAGAGCTGCGGATCTCCAAGACTGAGCTGACAGGCCAAGACCTAGTTCCTGGCCACAAGGGACCTGGAGCCTTGTGCAGGTGGACAATGAGAAATGCCAGTGAACTGAGGCATTCGAGACCAGGGAATGAGGAAACGGCCCAGGGCCCGGGCAGCACAGCCCCCAAGAGGGAAGCTGCTGTGCGTGCCTGTGCAGATATACAAACCGGGTTTCCAGGAGCTGCCTAGCAAAGGGGCTTTCAGCACTGCAGCCGGAGGCCTGGGCCGGCCTTGCACAGGCAGGCAGGTGAGGGTCACCGCTGAGGCCTCCTGCCCTCTGTATGGCCCAGAAGAGACCCTGAGCACCTCATGCCTGGGACCCTCAGGGTGAGGGAACAGAATGCAGGGCAGTCTGGGCAGAGACCATTTCCGAATACTCGAGCTCTTTTACATACCTTGACAAGTCCCTTGAAACTCAGAAGGCGGGGCCAGCTTACCACCCACTTCAAGTAAACAGGTGAATTACACGCAGAAGTCCTGGCAGGAGGAGTGACTCAGTTAGCTTCTAATTGAGCTCATATTATGTGCTGGGACTATGACAACAGACTCCCATTTAACTCCCATAACTTCCCTGCGAGGCGGATTTGATTACCCCACTGCACAGGTGAGGAAACAGATGCAGAGAGAGGAGGCCATTTGCCCAGAGTCACACACCTGGCAAATGGCTACGCTGGGACTTTGACAGAGCTCACCTTCACTGAGGGATGGTAAAGCTCCACGGGTGGTGGGACCCAACTGGCCAGTGTAAAACTTGCTACAGTTTTAAGTAATTCTCACCCACCCTTGAGAATGAGAAGCAGAACAAGGCGGTGACTTAGGCCCCAGCACAATACTAAGAAAGAAAGAAAGAAGGAAAGAAAGAAAGAAAGAAAGAAAGAAAGAAAGAAAGAAAGAAAGAAAGAAAGAGAGAGAAAGAAAGGAAGGAAGGAAGATAGGAAGGAAGGAAGGAAGGAAGGAAGGAAGGAAGGAAGGAAGGAAGGAAGGAAGGAAATAAAATCCGGGATCTATTGAAAAAGCCACCAAAAAACAAAGTCAAAGTGAGTCTTCAGAGCTGACCGCGGTGGAGCGGCGCTGCGAAAGTAGCCGTGGAACCAAGCCGCTGGGGCCTCCACAACCCCGCTCGTCCCGGGCAGAAAGGTGCTTCTGGCCAGAGAGGCTGAGCAGCAGGTGGAAAAGAAGGGATGATCAGTTGCATTTCTGGAGCACGTGGGATAACAAAGGGGGCCTCTGTCGTTCTCTGGGTCCAGTGAGGTGACGCCGCTAATCCTAAAATCTATCCAGCAATCACACGGCCAAGGAGAGACGCCCCGGCCCCCGGTGCCCGGCCCTTGCGCGCCAGCCGCACATGCTCAGTGGGAAGGAGAGGGCAACCCACGCTCACTGTGCTCGCGAGGGCCCGGCCAGCAGAAGAGCTTGAGGGCAGTGCGTCTTCGAATTCTGTTTTAGGTTACTTTGGTCTAACCGGTGCTTCTCGGTGCTCCCCGGATTACCCTCTGACGTGGTTTTCATTAGCACGCGTCTGCAGTCATGTTCCCGCCCTCCTGGTGTGGAGCTGGTGCCCGGGCACAGCAGAGCTTAGCAACCTTTCCATCCCCTTGCCCTGCCCCCTCCGTCTCTTGATCCCTTTCCCTCCCGAGAAAGCTGCATCTCCCAACTTCCTACGGTCTAGGTTTTAATTCGCTCTTCATTATAATGTTGCTTTCTCATACAAGGGAAACCATGCCATATTTTAGCTTGTGGTTCCTCAGAAAAGGAAAACTAGAAATTCCACTTGACCCAGCTACTCCCCTTCTAGGAGTCTTCCCCAAAGACTTAAGGCCACTGTACTGCCGCGACACACGTATATGCACGTGTACAGCAGCACAATGCACAGCAGCTCTATCTTGGAAGTGGCCAGATGCATCCATCAACAGATGCATGGATAAGGAAATGTGATCTTTACACACCATAGGGTACCGCCTGCCATAAAGAAGAACTTGAGTCATCTGTAGGTAAATAGATGCACCTTGAGGCCATGGATTACTTTTATGTGGAAGGATTTTTAATGGTTTTCCTCCAAAGTGAGTTTGTGGTCAAGGGAGCTTGAGAGATGGCAGTGTGGTGGCCACACCTGACGTGCCAGTGCACTGAGCACCTTCAAGGTTCGGAGAAGCTCTGAGTGAAGGGCTTCACCAACTTCCCCTGACCTTTCCTGGACTGTTTTATGCTGTTGACCCCGACAGCCATTTGGGGGAGTAAGCCACCTACTGACTACCTCAGGGGAGACCGCTGGTCCTCGGAAACCTGTCTGTGCTCCATGGCCTCACCTCCTCCCTGTTGTCCTTACCCGGTCCATGTGCAGCTGGGAAGATAGGGGTGGTGCAGGAGGACTTCTGGAGCGGACAGCTCACCCACTTGCCGGGCTCCCACAGCAGTACAGCCAGACCTGGGCTGCAGGCCGGCCGCCTGCCTCCCCACCAGCTGGGCAGCTCTGGGCAGTGCCAGGGCTCCAGGAGGAGCCCTTCCCCAGGGGGTGAGGAAACACCAACCCAGTGAGCTGCATTCGGAATGGGGGGAGGTGTCCTGCCCCTTCCGCCAGGGTTCAGCGTGTCCCAGAGTTCAAATCTCAGCAGGTAAGATCTTCAGTGCTTCAACCTGCCCTGAGGCCTTGTGGCACCTCCACTCCTGAGCCAAGATTAAGTAACTTGTAGCAATTTTGAGGGCAAAACAGCCATCTGCCGTGCTGGCTTTCAGCCCCCTCCGAGACCCTCCGGACCCGGGTGTCACCCTCGGCGGAGGAACCGCCTTCAGCCTCGTGACACAGCTCCGTTGCTTTCTTTGCTTCATTTGTTTGCACAAGCAATTTATTTCTCTGGATGCGACGAGACACAAGGATTTACACACTCAAACATCTCTCTCTCAGCTTAGTTGCCAGGGCGCTCGATCCCGCCCCGGAGCCCAGCAGTTTCTATGCTTCTCCTCCTCCTCCCCGCCACAGCAAACGCAGCCTGACACAGCCTGCACAGCTGCACCTTCCGGTCCAACTGAGTGGCGGGTCGTGGAAATCGCTCCTAGTACCCAAGGAGCTTCGTTGTTCCTGTGTATTGCGATGTGGTGTTGCTCCCTGGCCCTGATGAGCAGGCACGTGGAGCCACCCAGCGCGCTCCTCTAGTGACAGCGCTGTGTGGACAAGCGTGTCCCGGAGTCCCTGGGCAAGTGAGAGGGTGTGTGTAGGATAAAGCCCAGAAGCGAAATTGCTGAGTCCAAGTTGTCTTTGAGGTGGTGAAGGCCCTACCTGCTGACTCTGCCCTGTCAGGTGAGATCCCAGGCAGAGATGAGGCTTTCCTTTCTTGCTGGCAATTCAATTCCAAACGAACTTACACACTGCCACTGTACTTAGGAGACATGGGGTGTAGTTCTGCCCTGTCTTTTTTTCTTTCCCATACTGGGAATTGAACCCAAAGCCTTTGCACTGAGCTACATCTCCAGCCCACTTTTATTTAGACACAGGGTCTCACTCAATTGTTACGTTACCTAGGCTGGGCTCAATATCGCCATCCTCTTGCCTCAGCCTCCCAAGAGCACCTGCCTTGTCTTAAAACAGGCAATGGGCAGGCCTATAGCAAGTCTTTCCCTGTCTTTATAAAATCAGAATGTTTGAACTAGCTCCTTGTTCCTCGTGGCTCCAACACGTTTTGGGGGAAGGGCTGTTCTGGGTTGTTCTAATTCCTTTGTCTTGTTTTGTCCCCACTCTGCAGATACTTCTCACTCAGGAAAGGACTTGTTAGGACAAGGCCTTTGCTCTTGTTTTCTGGTGAAAGCCAGCTGAGCTATGTGTCGTGGCCCTATTTTCGCCTCCTATCAGAATGGGCTCTCCAGTGGGGAGGGATTGCGTGTGTCTCTCCCATTGCCTTACCCCAGTGTCCAGAGCTGTACTGGCTAGTGAAAATATAATGTCCTCAAGGCACAAGGAGACCCCACAGGCCACCCTCAGAATGGCTAGAAGCAGGAAAATGGAGAGCAGTAGAAACTCTTAGTGCTGCTGAGCACAACTTGTGAGCTACAGCCAGTTCTGGAAGACAGTTTGCAGTTCCTCACTTTCTCACGCTCTTTTCATAGGACACAGCAATCACATTCCTTGGTATTTAACAAAATGAACTGAAAACTTATGTCCACACAAAAGCCTCCCATGGCTGTCTGTGGCAGCTATATTTATGATGACCCAGACTTGGGAGGAACCAAAGTGTCCATCTGTAGATGAGCTGAACAATGAACTGAGAGGGATGAAGGCAGACCGGAGGATTGTTAGGGCAGCGGAACTACTGTGTATGACACTCTAGTGGTGGTGTGTGGCATTTGTCAAAACACACAGAATGGAAACCATCAACCCTGACCCCTAAGGAAAACTTTGGACTCTGGGTGATAATGCTGTGTGAATGTAAGAAATGTATCACCCCAGGCAGGGGGATGGTAGTGGGAGGTCGTGCCTGTCTGGGGGCAGGGGCAGGTGGGCCATCTCTGTACCTTCCTCTCAGTTTTGCTGTGAGCCCAAAACTACTCTAAAAAAACCCTCTTTTTTAAAAAATGGACTTTAAAACTTGTGAATCACATCTATCATTTTTTCTATTTAAAATCGAGGTGTAACTCATACAATATCAATGTGTCTTTTACAGTGTGTGTTTCAGTGTTCTTTAGCACAGTATATTCAAAAAGTTGTGCAGCCATCACCAGTGTCTAATTCTAGTGGATATGGGATTTCACTGCGCCCCAGATGAAATCCCATCCACTGATTTCTATTCCTCCTTTCCCCTACTGCCTTGGCAACCACCAGTCTACTTCTTAGCTCTATAAATTTGACTATTGTGGACATTTCACCCAGTCTTCCCTCAGTACGGGATGGGCGGAGACAGGATTACTTCCAGGAGCCCAGCAGACACCCAAACCCTCAGATTCTCAGTGAAGTTCCCTTGTATGAAAAAGAGTAGTATTTACATCTAACTATTACATATCTGCTTGTACAAGTTAAATAATATCTAGGTTACCTATAATACCTAACATATTATAAATGATATGCACATTTCCATACTGCATTGTTCAGAGAGTAAAGACCAGAAAATTCTGTACACATTCAGTACAGATGCCATTTTTTTCTGAGTATTTTTAGTCTGCAGCTGCTTGAATCCTCTGGTGTATAACCAGCAAATTCAGAGACCGACTGTGAACAGAATCACGTCACATGCAGCTCTTTGTAACTGGCTTCTTTTACTTAGCACGGTGGTTTCAAGGTTCCTCACATCGCAGCGTGTACTTAATTTCCTTTCAGCGCCAAGCAGTGTTCCATTGCATGGCTAAGACCACAGTCTGTTTACCCATTCATTACTTGATGGACATTTGAGTGGATTCTACATTTTCAGTGGCCATGTGCTTTCAATTCTCTTGGCTGTGTGTGGACTTAGGAGTGGAACTGCTAGATCACAGGGTGAGACTGTTTAACTTTTTGAGCTGCACTGTTTTCCAACGTGGCTGAATCATGCTACCTTTCTACCAGCACACTACAAAGGTTCAAATTCTTCCATATCCCTTCCAACAATCATGTAGCTGTGTGCGTGTGTGTGTATGTGTGGTACTGGGTTTCAAACCTAGGGATTCTAGTAAGCTAACCAAGCACTCTGTACAAGTCAGCCAGCCTCAGCCATTTTTAAAAATTTTATTATAGCCCTGCTAGCCAGAGTGAGCTGGTGTGTCACTGTGGTTATGACTTGTGTTTCTCAGACAGCTAATGGTACTGATCATCCTTTTATGTGCTTATTGGCCACTTGTATATCTTCTTTGGATAGATTTTTACTCAGGCACTTTGCCTACTTTAAAATTGGTATATCTATATTTTTATTACAGAGTTATAATAATTATTTATATATATTCTAGACAGAAGTCTCTGATGAATAAGATACATGATTTGCGAATATTTCTCTCACTTATGGGTTGTTTTTTCACTCTTCTTGGTGTCTCTTGAAACACAGAAGTTTTTAATTTTGATGTATCCAGTTGATCTATTTTTTCCTTTGTTGCTTGTGCACTTAGCATCATTTGTAGGAAACCACAGCCAATTCCGAGGTCAGAGAAATTTATCCCTATGTTTTCTTCTAGCATTTGGAGTGTTTGCTCATACAATTAGCTCTTTGATCCATCTTGAGTTAATTTTTGTATATGATGAAAGGTTAGAAGGCCCAGCCCCATCATTTCATGCGTGGATCTCAGTTTACCCCATATCATTTGTGCAGAAGCCTCCTCTTTCCCCATGGGATGGTCTCTGCACCCCTGCTGAAAATAATTAACATCACTGTTAGGACTATTTCTGGTCTCTCAGTTCTATCCCATTGAACTATGTGTGTGTCCTTAGGCTAGAAGCACACTGTCTTAATTTCTTCTGCTTTTAGTAAGTTTTAAGATTGGGAAATGTGAGTCCTCTGCTTTTCTTTTCAAAATTATTTTGGCTATCTTGAGTTCTTTGCATTTCTACATTAATTTTAAGATTAGCTTATCAACTCCTACAAAGAAGCCAGCTGAAGCTTTAGTTCAGATTGCATTGACCCTCTAGGTCAGTTTGGGGAATATTGCTGTGTTAATAATGCTGTCTTCCAATTCATAACGACGGGATGGCTTTCTATTTATTTAGGTCTTCCTTAATTTCTTTCAGTAACATTTTGTGGTTTTCAATGTACAAACCTTGTACTTCTATGACACTTATTCCTAAGCATTTTATTCTTTCCGATACTTTTAAGTGGAATGGTTTTCTAAATTTTACTTTTGGATTTTCTTATTGCTAGTATATGGAAATACAATTATTTTTGTATGTAGATCTTGGATCCTGAAACCTTGCTAAACCCATTTATTAGCTCTAATAGTTTTTTTGGGCGAAAACTTCTTAGAATTTGCTGTGTAAAAGATTATCTGTCGATAGAAATAGTTTTACTGCTTCCTTTCCAATCTGAGTGCCTTCTATTTCATTTTCTTGCTCAATTTCCTTGCTCAGAACTCCAGCACGCTGCTGAATAGAAGTGACAGAGTAGATCCCCTGGTCTTGCTCATACAGGAAGCTTTCACCAGTCCTTATGATGTTATGTGTAACTGTGTAGTTTAAAAAATCTTCTAGGAGTCCCATTAAAAATGGAAAAGGTAAAATTAATTTTATGTTTCATTTACCCCAATACATAAAAATATCATTTTGCCATGTAATTCTTATAAATATTATTAATGAGATGTTCTACTTCGCATACTAAACCCTTGAAGACTGGTGCGTATTTCATTATTTTAAAGTTGTAGTTTATTAGTACGTGTTTGGAGCACATGCATTTTACAGTCATCCTGGGGAGTTAGTAGGTGTACATAACACAGCTTATTTCTTTTTTTAAATCCCCTTACCTTGCCCTTTTCCCTCCACCTATAGTTCTCCTTCCCGCTTTTCATTCCTGTTGCTATTGTTAATCTTAGTTCATGTCTATGGCACACAATGTTCACGTCTGTGGCGGACTGACAATTGGTGGTCAACTTGTAACACCCAGCTGAACTGAAGCAGTGTAGTGCTGGGTGAGAGAGGCCCACCTGAGGATTGTTGCCAAGAAATAAAAAAGGGGACTGGAGAAGAAGAGGTGCTGTTAGGCGGCTGTTGGTTCTCCTGAGGAGCTTGGCATGCTGGATTTCCTGATATGAACTCGGCTGTTATCATCAGAGGAGCTCGGCACCTCACTGTTGCTGAGCATGGCCATGGTACTCTTAGGGGTAGCTCTGGCTCTTACTTTGAGTGTCACTTCCTGGCTCCAGTGCAGATCCCTCAGCCTGCTGGCACAGATCCTTCATCCCGCTGGCACAGACTTTCTAGCTTCCACCTCTGGCCTTTGGGCCTTCCCAGTATAGATCCTTGATACAGACTTGCATGAGACATTGTCGTGGGCTCTTGGCCTCTAGTTGGACTTGTAGGGAGCATTGTTATGGCCTCTAGGTCTTCAGATGGACTCATGCAGGACATTGCTGTGGGATCCAGGCCCTCAGCTGGATTCTTTGGGTCTTTAGTGTATGGATAGATTTCCTGCACTCTTTTGAAACTGACTCTTTGGGTGACTATTATAAAATAATCCTATAAATTATGTACCCTGTGTTAAATTGTTTTCCCTGTAAACTCTGACCACAACATTCATTAAGGTTATTAGGACCTCGTACCTAGCATCTGTTCACTTTACCCATTTCCTCATCCCCTCCCCCGCACCCCTTGCCCTTGGTCTCTGGACTCCTGTCCATCTGAAGGATCCACCCTCTTGTCTTGATCTTTTCTTTATTTCTAGATGAGAGATATCATATGGCATTTATGTGTCTGATTTACTCTGTTCAACATTGTATTTTCTAGGCGCACCCATTTGCCTACAAATGTCTCAAATTTGTTCTTCATAGCTAAGTTATATCCAGTCATCTGTTGATGGATATACAGGCTGTTTCAGAATTTGGCTGTTATGAATTGTGCCGCTGTAAACATTGCTAGTCATGTGTCATTGTAGTAGGATGACTTGAGCTCTTTGGGGAAGATACCTAGAAAGGGAATAGTTGGGTCACATGGGATTTCTAATTGTAGTTCTTTGGGAAATTTCCATACCGGTTTCCATAATGGTTGTCCCAGGTTCCATTCCCACCAACAGCGTAAGAGAGTTCCTTTTGCGCAGCAGGCTCAGCAGCATTTGTTATTATTTGGTTTGTTGATGATTGCCATTCTTCCTGGTGTAAAATGGAGTCTTAGTGTTCTTTTAATTTGCATCCCTTTACTGGATGGAGGTGTTGAGCATTTTTTCATATACTTATCAGCCATTTGTACTTCATCCTCTGTGCAATGCGTGTTCATTTTATGTCCCTATTTCTTGACTGGGTCTTTAGTTTTATTTTATTTCATTTTTTTTGCGGTACCAGGGATCGAACTCAGGACCTTGCACTTGCCAGGCAAGCGCTTATTCAACTGAGCTATATCCCCAGCCCTGGGTCTTTAGTTTTAGGGGATCAAATTTTTTGAGCTCTTTATCTATTCTGTCCTCTGTCTGAGAAGCAGCTGGCAAGTATTTTTTCCCCTTCTGTAGATTGTCTCTTCACTCTACTAAGTGATTCTTTTCCTGAATAGAAGCCTTTTGGTCTGATATAATCCCCTTTGTTGGTTCTTGCTGTTATTTCTTGTGCGACTGAGGTTGTTTAGATCGTTTCCTACACCTAAGCCTTTAAGTGTTTTACCTATTTTATTTTCTAGTAAGTTTAATGTTTCTGTTTTAATGTTTAGATCTTTTATCCATTTTTATTTTAATTTAGTACATGGTAGGAGATAGGGGTCCAATTTCAATCTTCTGCAAACAGATAACCACTTTTAGCTCTGTATTTTATACTCAATTCAGAGTAACTAAATTTTCCGTGCTAGTTCCTCTTATATTGGGTTGCTCACATCCAGAAATGCTTGGCTCAAAGCAATAAAAACTACTATTTATTGCTGAGCACTTTCCGTGGTCCAGATACCCTTATAAGACCTTTCATCTATTTACTGCATTAATCTTAACAACAACCATATGAGGGAATTAAGGCACTAAAAGTTAGCTGGTGAACAGCACAGCTGGTACTCCAATCTGGAGAGTCAGGCTTTAGGCTGAACTCTATTTTTTTCTTGTGGTACTGGGGATTGATCCTGGGGCCTTTCATTGATCTACAACCTCAGCCCTTTAAAATTGTTTTTATTTGGTGACAGGGTCCTGCTAAGTCGCTCAGTTGCCCAGGCTGGCCTTAACCTCACGGTCCTTCCTCAGCCTCCCAGAGTGCTGGGATTACAGGCATGTACTATGCTGCCTCTCTACTTTTAGCAGTAGATTTATTGAGATGTAATTTACATACCATACAATCCACCTAAAGTACACAAATTAGATAGTTATCAATACATTCACAGAATTCTGCAAACACCATTCAATCAACTTTTGAACATTTTATCACCTCAGAAAGTCCATACCCATTAGTCATTCCCCACTTTGCCCAATCCCTCAATCCTTCAATCTCTGGCAACCAATCTACCAGTCTTTTTCTATATATTTGCATATTCTGGATATTTCATGTAAATAGAATCATAATATGTGGTCCTTTGTGAATGGTTTCTTTCATTTAGCACAATATTTTCAAGGTTCATCCATTTAATGGATGAGTAAATTCTGCTTTTCCCTCTATTGTCAAATAACATTCCACTATGTGGAGAGACTGCATTTTTTTATCCACTTACTAGCTGATGGATAGCATTTGGGTTGTTTTCACTTGTGTGTGTGTGTGTGTGTGTGTGTGTGTGTTATGAATGTTGCTGCTATGACCACTCATGGGCAAGTGTTTGTGTGGATGGGTCTTTTCATTTTTCTTGGGTATATATCCAGAAGCAGAACTGCTGAACTGTAGGATGTGCTATCTTTGCTGACTTGAGGACCTAACAGGCTATTTTCCCAAGTAGTGGTACCATGTGACACTCTCACCAGCAGCATGGGTGGGTTCCAGTTTCTCCACATCATGGTCAACACTTGACATTATCTATTTGTCTCTCTGTCTATAGTCATCCTTGTGAGTGTGAACCAGCCCACAGCCTAAACATTTAACTATTGTTCTACACAGGAGGCACTGAATGACCATTTTTTGAGTGAGCAACAATAAACACATGTCATCACAGTCTGTTGTGAATTCTGAATAAGGGAGCAAAATGACTCAAAGCTTACTGACTTGAAAGCTTTTCTAGAAGAAAAGAGTGTTTTCCTCTACAGCAGGGAGCTCGGAGCTCCTGAGACTCTGAGAAGCGTTCAGAGTGCACATTCCTGGGCTCAATTCCTAGAGAGTGATTTGGTGAATAAAATGTTATTTAGGAAGTTTTGGAGGGGCTGGTGGGTACTGGGGATTGGATGCAGGGCCTTCACACTGAACTACATCTCCAGCTTTTAAATTTTGAGAGAGGGTCTTGCTCAGTTGCCAAACTGCCCCAGCTGGGCTTCCACTTACAGTCCTTGAGGCTGAGTCTCCCAGAGTGCAGGGGTAACATATGTGCACCACTTTTTGAAAGA
This sequence comes from Dinomys branickii, assembly GCA_004027595.1. Lineage (NCBI taxonomy): Eukaryota > Metazoa > Chordata > Mammalia > Rodentia > Dinomyidae > Dinomys > Dinomys branickii. The sequence goes on from PVLD010010244.1 coordinate 22,737, forward strand.
TTCTTTCTAGGTGACTCTGGAGAGACTCAGTACCCTGAAAGGGCATTTCAGAGTGTAAGCAAATGCTTGCAACAAGGCAGTAGTGAGAGTGCCTTCCAGAAAGGTACCTTGAGGGAGGGCAGCACCCAGACCTGGCTGAATGTTGGGAGGCAAGGCTGCCCAGTGCCCAATGCTCCACTTGCCAGAGAAAGAAGAAACCCAGGAGTGACTCACTGAGCACTTACCTCGTTCAGTTTAACTCTTCACAGGCAAAACCTCACTTTGTCTTCTGGACACTATCCTGGGAAGAAGAAACGTTTAACTTCTCCCTGTTAATGGAGGAAAGAACCAAGTTTGGGTGGAGGCCTCACAACGCCCCCAAGTAGGCCTCACGCACGCCTGTTTGACTCCTCTCGGTGTCCCAGCTGTGCTCAGGGCTCACAGCCGCTGGACACATGGCACTGGAAGGGCCACGAGAAGGGACCCTGGTGCTTGGTGGGGTTTGTAGAAGACAGACAGGGCCCAGGGAGTGGGAGTCAAACAGGGGAAAAGCGGTTCTTGGTGGCAGGGGCGTTGGGCAGCTCCTAGTGACATTTCCTTGTTACTGTGTCTTCACCCAGGCTGGTGCTCACTTGCACCCTCTCTGGCCTGCCTAGGTGTCTGCCCACCCTCTACAGGGACTCAGCGTCTGCAGCTACTCCTGAGTGCCTGCATCGGGAGTAGATGCTTTCAGCTGCAGCACTTGATTCAAATCTATTTTCAGTGAGGAAACCAGAGCTCAGAGAAATTAAAAAACTCTCTAATAATACACAGCAAATAAATCACAAGCTGAGATTAAAAGAAAAAAAATTTAATGTTTGCTGAGGACCAAAGCCAGGGCTTTGTCTTGCTGGGCAGGTGCTTCATCACTGAGCTAAATCTCCTCATTTTGACTCCCTGCTGTGGTCTGAATATCCCCATCCCCTCAACACTCCTGAATCGAACTCCTATCCCCTGGTGTGATGGTGTCAGAGGGTCAGACCTCTGGGAGGAGGTTGGGTCTTATGGGCAGAGTCCTCATGCTAGAATTGGTGCCTTTTGTAAAAGAGGCTCAAGAGAAAGCCTTTCTCCTTGTACATGTGAGGGCACAGTAAAAGGACAGCCACCTGTGAGCTGGAGATAGCCGCCACCAGATGCCCCAACTGCCAGCAGCTTGCTCTTGGATGAGTGGCCTTCAAAACTGTGCGAAATGTGTTTCTGGGGCTGGGGATGTGGCTCCTTGGTAAAGCGCGCATCTAACCATGCTGTCGGGCATCACCATCGCTAGGAGAATGTGCCACAAACTGAGGGTGCTGCTCATACCTAATGAACCTGTTTGGGCTTCTCCAGGATTGGAGGGGACCCTCAGAAGAGCAGTAGTTTCTCAAGAACACATTCAAATCTCTCAGAGACAAAGGCAGCTTTCAGGGGCTGGTTTATCAGAGATGGAACCCTTCTTTCCAGGCCCCAGGGGACCCGGAAACCATCAAAGCTGAGACCGGGTAACCCAGCTTCCTGCTTCTGGCCTCAATTCCTCACCACCATCACCACCATGACCACTAAAAATAAGGCCAAACCCAACCCATACCCTCCCTCAATCCTCCTCACGATGGCTCTGGCTGCTTTCTGTTGAACTGGAAGGTTGTTTCATTTCACAGCCTCTGACTTCTGTTCAGAGTCACCGGCAGGTCTCCAAGTTGGAGAAATGGTGTATGAGAAAGAAAAGTAAGAAGGCGTGAGCAGGAGAGAACAGGGGCCTGTGGGGCCGCGTCCTGCTCTCCCCGTGGCTCCCCAGGGTGGTGGCCCCAGGAAGTCTGATCCAGTCCCTACTTGCGTGCTGTGGGGCTCACCTGGACTCTGGCTGGGGTGATTTTGATGAACGTACCCCCTCTCCAGCCTATGTTAGGGTGTCAAAGACACCATCCCTAAGACACCAGCCCGTCTAGAATTAGTAAGCCGGCACTGGAGGAGGCCTGGACTGCAGGACACAAGATCTTTGGGACTGATGAGAAATGCTCCTTATCATTCCCTACTTTCTCCTGGAAACCAAGGGCCAGAGGCTCAGCTTTCTGGTTGTGCCCCAAATGCCTCCTCTAGCTGGAATCTCAGCTCTGTTCCCTCGAGGAGAGGCCCCTGGAGCCGCTCCATGAGAACCCCACCCTCTCCGCATCCCGTTTCAACGTCTGTGCACTCCCTTGCTAGACTGTGAGTGCTCTGAGTGGTGGGAATGATCCCTTCATCACCTTTTACTGTGTGGAAATATTAGAACTACTAGAAAATTCAGACAGACTCCACCCACCCCTATGAATAAAAGTTTATCCATGCTGCCCCGGCTGGGATGGGTAACAGCTGGTGATCTTTCCCATTTCCCTATGCAGGTCTGCGCAAGCGCGCGCGCGCACACACACACACACACACACACACACACACACACGCACCCTCTTACCAGAATGGAATCAAATGATCTATTTTGAGTTCTGTTACTCCTTGTTTGTGTGCGCCACAATCATAAAACATTTTCACACTTTTTTTTTTAATCCTTAAAAATTACCACAGAGTACTTTATTGGTTCTATCAGTTTTTGAAACCATTCACCTCTCGTTGGGCATTTAGGTTGCAGCCAGTTAGGTTGTTTTGATTTGAGACAGGGTTGTGCTATACAGTCCAGGCAGGCCTGGAACTCATGACCCTTCTGCCTCAGCCTCCGGAGTTCTGGCATTACTGGTGTGCAGAAAATGCCCGGCTTTTCCATCGTGGTTACCGTTCGTCAATAGTTTGTTTGTTTGTTGGGTTTGTTTGGGGATGTTTGTCTTTGGTGTTTTGAGATAGATTCCCTCAAAATTCTATCTGTTAATTAGGTTTCAACTTCATGCATCACTGTTAGTTTTTTTAACTCCATACAGAAGCCACGTTTGCTGGACTGAGCATGTACTTACCCAGAACAGAAATTTCTTCTTGTCGGAAATTCATCCCCACGCTCTGTCCCCTAAAACACAGACCCAGGTCCAGCGTCCATGCCTGGAGCAAGGCAAGGCTTCCTGGAGGAGCAGGCATTGCAGCTGGGACAGCATGGATTTGGGAGCTCACTGGACCTAGGTGTTCACCACTTAGACGTGGTTCTGTCACCTGCTAAATGGGGATGAGCATAGTACCCACCTCCCGAGAACGTGAAAATGAAACACCTAGCACGGGCCTGGCACATGGCCTGTCCCGTCAGCCTTAGCCGGATGAGCCGGGTATGGACATGGCACGCCAGGGAAGAGTGGATGCGTGGCCCAGGAGTCAGAGAGAGCAGGTGGCTGGGGGAAGGGCGGGGGTGGCAGTGTGGAAATAAGGACGGGAGGAAGCCAGGGCCGGATCACAGCCCTGGAGCAACGGTACCACAGTGTACATCCTGAGGAGTTGCTGCTCCAGCCCCTTGAGGCTGATGGAAGGGGAGGCGGGGACTAGGGAGAAGGTGAGGGGCCCAGGAATTCACCATTTAAATGCTTTCAGGGGTGGCCAGGTGTGGGGGTGCGTGCCTGTGATCCCAGCATATGGGAGGCTGAGGCAGGACTGCTGTGAACTTGAGGCCTGCCTGGGCTACAAAGTGAGTTCAAGGCCAGCGTGAACTGCAGAGTGAAACCCTGCCTCACAAAGGCGCAAAAAAAGCTTTCAGGAGAAGCAGGCACTCAGAGGAAGGCCACGCCACTGAGCACAGGAAAAGGAGCCTGAAGGAAGAGAGGTTTAGGAGATGGTGCTCATGGCAGACCTCACAGCCTCGGAGCTACCGTCTGACAGGCTTCCCAAGGACCTGCTGGGAAGGTCCCACCGTATTCAGCCCTCACACAGTTCTGCAAGGAGGAAGCTACTTCCCAGTCACAGAGTAGGAAACTGAGCTCAGAGAGAGCAAAAGCGACTCCCCAGGTCATCGGTGGTGGCAGGGTAAAAGTGGAAGCCAGGTCTGCTTTTGTTCTTTCATGTCGGCTTCTCCCTGGGCAGATGTGACTGTGCTGTGAACTCTGGGAAGGACTGGAAAGGGAAGATGATTCTTTTTCAAGGTGCAAGGTCCACAAGGTGGGAGCTTGAGGCTTCTCTCCTGGAGCCTGGGAGTGGGACTCCCAAGGTCATTCCAAAGCTGCCCGATCTCATGCAGAAGCAGGAGACATGGCATCCGTGCCCCGCTCTGGCCACACCTCTAGGTGCCCTTCCTGTATACACTGGCCTTTGTCCACCAGACCCTGCTCACTTGGCTCAAAGGCAGCAGAGGCCCAGATGGGGACACCGAGGGAGCCTTCTGGGTTCTCTCGAGGCCCCCACTCCTCTCAGGCTTGGCCCACTTTATCCCGATGACCTCCCTTCTTCTCTGCCCAGGCCGGCAGCCCCGGTTGCGTTCTGTCAGCCGGGCAGCCTCAGCACCCCATTCACAGAGTGGACACCAGGCGGTCCCCGCCCGTCTCTCTTCTCCGGATCTTGGAGAGTGCAGGAGGGAGAGACCTGTGGTCCCTTCTCCAGTGAGGAGTGGCTGCGGCAGTGGCCTCCGCAGTTCACTGCCTCTCCATCACCTCAGACCCTCCTGGAAGGAGGGCAGGGAGGGGGGCCAGGGGAAAAACAGGTGCCGGGGTGGGAGAAGAGGCTCAGGCGCGGCTGTCACGAGAGGCGTTCCTGACTGACTGGGGCCTGGCTCAGCCCGCCTTTCCAGCCGCACTGTTCTGGGTGTGTCCGGCGGCTCCTCCCCGAGGGAGGGCAAGGCTCAGCCTCATCCCTCTGGCCCCTTTGGGCCACCGACCCTGGAGAAGGAAGAGGGAGAGAAAGAATGAAAGCGGAAGGGCAGGGAGCAGGCGGCAGAGGGGCCTGTGGGTGGGGCCGGCGGGTGGGGCCCAGCAGGCCTCACGTGCTCCTTGGTGACCTCGGGGGTCGCCTGGAGAGGTGGGCAGCTCTAGCCTCAGGCCTTTGACCAACCTTGGTTTTGTTCCTCACCTCAGGGAGAACCTGCTGGGGCTACCTGACAACCTCGAAAGCCAAGGTCAGAGAAAACATTGGCCTGAGGTTGCTCAGTGGGCCCCAAGCACAGCTGCAGCTCCAAAGTCCACCTGCTTTCTCCTCAGCTACAGAGTCTGCTAGTTCAAATCCCAGGCGGGCCCCCTCCCAGGACTGGGCTCTGCCTTCTGGTGGAACCCTCGGCCAGATTTCCACCAGCACCCAGTCTGTTCTGGAAAAGCTTGTCTGGCCAAGAGATACTGTGAGCAGGTTTCCAGGGCGAGAGACCAGGCCTCCAAGCTCAGGGAGGAGAGTGAGGCAGAGCGCAGGCCAAGGGACCAACCGAGGAGCCAAGACCGGAGACAGGAAACGTCTCAGGGGACACAGCGGCTCCAAGGGCCAGGAGTCAGACGCCAGTCTTGGCACCCGTCCTGCTGGGGCAGGCCCAGCCCACAGCTCCTCCCCGGTGCCAGGGTAGGCAGTGATGGCGCCTTCCTGGGAGTGTCCCAGGGCACTGCCTGCGTGTGGCAAGGGTGCTGGACCTACTAGGGGGGCTTACTATACCCCTAGTGGTGCCTCAGTTCATGAATTTAATTTGTTCTGATTCCAGAAAATATAGCCATGTTTGTCTTCGTGTGGGGAAGATGGGTGGTCATGTTTGTCACCCGATGCAGTTTGCAAATGAAAACACAATTTTGCCAAATGCTTCCGTTTGTAAACCAAGGGGCCACTCTGCTTCCTACGGTTAGGCTGATGTCCCACAGGCTGGTGTCTCATGACAGACACACTCCTGGGGGCTCAGGGCAATGTGGCAGCAGGCAGCGGGCCCCTGGGCACAGGGGTGTGCTTGTTTTCTTTCTTTCTTTGTAAGACAGGGTGTGTTTTTGAATTTTTTGAGACAGGGTCTCTGCTATGTAACCCAGGCTGGCCTTGAACTCGCAGCAATCCTCCTGCCTCAGCCTTCCGAGTGCAGAGATTACAGGTATGCGGCCACACCTGGCTCGGGCAGGAGTGCTTTCTACCTGCGAATGTGGACACAGACTCATAGCTGCTTCGCAGGCAGCAGTGGACTCACCCTGCTTTGTTCACCCGTGTCAACTCTCCTGAAGTCTTCCAAGGAAGGGATCAGATCCTGCTTTGAGGAAAAGGCAAATTCAACTCCAACTGCTGGCCTTAAAGTCAGCAGAAGGTCTGAGGGGAAAGCAGACAGCTGGCAGCGAGTTGGTGGTCTGGTCCCTTCCAGAGCGTCCTCCACCCTAGTCAGTGCAGCTCTGTTCTACCCCCACGCAGCCCTGCTCCATCCACCTGCTGCTGCCGGGCACAGGCAGACCGGGACCCCACCTTCTCCGTGAGCTAACAGCTTGGCGCCCCTGCCTGCTGACAACTGCCCCTCCTTTTCTCAGAGCGAGGCTGAGCCTGGGCAGAAGGGTGGAGGACCAGGTAGGGTGGGGTGGGAGCAGAGATGGACTCCAGCCGTGTAAGCCACACCCAGTATCCAAAAGGTGGCTGTTAACCATTTCTTCACTGGTGGCAACTCATGGATGTGGGCAGGTGCAGTGCTGTCCTACGTATTTCCTCATGGCATTCGTTCAACTTCCCAAGAGCAACTCTGCCAGGTTGGCCTTTTCCTCTTTACCACCTTTATCTGGGCAGATTTTACCGAGCGCTGGTCAATGGCTTCTTACTTTAGCTCTGGATTCAATAGTAACTCTGTGTCTTCAAATATCTAACCTAGGGACAAACCATCCACACAAGGAAACGTGCCTCGGAAAGGAAACGAGGCCCCCAGGAGGGCAGAATTCCGGTACCTCTCCAGCGAGGCCTGCTCAGCAGGAAGGTCAGTGTCGACCCCAGAATTGAACAGAAAAGTTTGTTTTCCAAGAGGAATGGACTGGCCAATGCCGAGAAAGGAAGTGGAGGAGGAGAGGGGCAAATTACACACCCACTGCGGAGCCCCGTGTCCTGTAAGAGCAGGCCCTCCTCGGATCAGGAGTCGTCTCCGGGCTGGGAAAAGGTAACCAGCTACCCTCAGAGGAAATCATCCCAGCGACCACTGACAGCAGGGAGAGCAGGCTAGGGAGAAATCTATATTTGGATGAGGACACAGAGTTGGCTGGGTGGTTCCCTGGCCTTATCAGGTGCCCACAGTCCAGCATGGCACCAGGGCAGATGGACTGTCCTATCTCCACCCTGCTGGACTTGGCTCAGTCCCCAGCAGAGGGAGGGCCCTGCCCTCACACACCCGTGCTCAATGTCACCCTGCTCGGTTGACCCCGCTGCCTCCGTGCCACTGCCAGCCAAATGGGAAGAGGAGCTGGCTGGCTTTCAAAGTCGGGGCGAGGGAAGGCAGGACACTGCGCAGACCTGTGAATATGCAGCACAGGAGGCGCAGGAGCGTTAACACCTATCTGATCCCAGCGTGTGCAGGAACAAATGAAGCGGCTCTGTCAGAATTCATTCAGTAGCGAGTGTTAATCACGCTTCTCTCTGTGCCCTGGAGTCCAGGGAACAAGTACTTGCAAGTGCTGTGGCTCTGCCACTGGGAGAGGGTGAGGTGACCGCACAGCTGTGACCTTAGGCTGAAGGACTTGACATGCCCTTGGGTGCTGGCTGGCAATGTGACCTTGGGCAAGCTGGACCTCCTCTTAAGACTCTCAGTTCTCCAGTTGTAAATCTGAGAATAAGGTTTTCGTGGACTCAAACACTGTGATGTGCACCAAGTGCGCAGGATGCAGAAGGTACTCAGTCACTGCTCCCTCCGCCAAACCGCCTTCCTGGCATTGTGCCCCCCTTCTCATCTGATCACTTTGATGTCAATTAACCTGTGCTGATGGTCATATCCTATGGTGGTTTTAAACTATGACCACAGACTCTTTGATACTCCTCTCTTTAAAAAGCGGAAACCAATGTCCCTCCCTTACATTACAGACTTAGTAACTCACTTCGTATTACTGAGGCAGGGTCTTGCTGTGTTGTTTGTGTCAGTCTCCAACTTTGAGACTCAAGAGATCCTCCTGTCTCAGCTTCATTTCTGAGGCCTGAGCCTCAGCTCAGTGACTCACTTCTAATTACTAGAACCTGGTGGGAATGAAGGCTTGCACATGACCTCTCAGGCACAGTCATGCAGCACTGTGGTTTCTCTGTTGTGTCATGGTTCATCTGTCCTGGTGGCCACCCTATCATGGGGACACGCAGGCAGCCCTCGGAGTGGCCCAAGCAAGGAATATTTATTTATTTATTTTTTTTTTTTGCAGTACCAGGGATCGAACTCAGGACCTTGCGCTTGCCAGGCAAGCGCTTATGCCACTGAGCTATACCCCAGCCCCCCCAAGCGAGGAATATTTAAAGTCTTTCCCCATAGCCAGTACAGTTTGCCCATCCTCGTGGGAAGTGACCGCAGCCCTGGCTGGCATCTTATGTGTACCCTCGAGAGACTCCAAACAAGAAGGTTCTTGAATTTCCAGCTTCCCAAACTGTGAGACACATGAAACATACATTGTTTCAAGTGTCTGTTTTGGAATGACTTGTTACACAGCAATAGATAACTAATAAGCACTCCATTGTCTTCCAAAAAGATTTTGAAATTGCATATATGTAAAGGTATAACTAAACCTAGATGGAAATCGATGAGAAGATTTGAAAGATGAGAGTTTAATAACATATCGAGTGAACTGAGGGAAGAGTCTGATTGTACCAGAAAACTTGGCCAAAGATTAAAATGTAGCTCTACCTGTTTCTCTGAAAATAAGACTTACCTAGAAAACAATCAGCCTTGAAAACTAGAGATCGACTATGCCAGCCCCAATCAGCCTGTCCTTGCCTTACCTGCTTGACAGAGTGGTACTGTGCAAGAGGAGAGTGATGCAGGTCCCTTGCAGGTGGCCTAACCTACTGCGGGACACACAGACCACTTGTGAAACAGTGAACGGGCTGAGATTCGGGCTCACTTCCAATGATGGGCCTTCTGACAGTTTCGGGAACTCGACATCATAAAAATGTAAGAAATGCACGGTTTTACATTTTGAACTTTTAACTTAGGTACTAGATAAGGAGCATAGGAGGGCTTATAGTAAAGAGGCCTCCATCCCACCTGTCCCTCCGTGCACATCTCCTTTCCCATACACAGCCCTGTATGACCGACTTGTAGTTTACACTTCCAGGGATATTTTATACCTGCACAGCATAATAATGTAAATTGTTTCTTTCTTTTATTCCATAAAGGACATTGTTCTTCACTGGGTTTTTTATTATTTAATATTCCTATCGCTTAAAACAGTATCTTTCCTTGCTTATCACAATTTTTTACTTTCTGAGTTTTTAGTTTATTGTTCAACATTTGAAAATATAAAGACATCAAGAAAAAAACCTGTAACCCTACCACCTAGGAATTGTCACTGTTAAATATATGCTATTTGGGTGTGTTTTTTCTTGGTTTTTTCCCTTGCAAGTACAAAGATGTGTAATATGACTAATCTTTCTTTCTTCCTTCCTTCCTTTTCTTTCTTCTTTCTTTTTTTCCCTTCCTTCCTTCCATCCATCTTTCTGAGACAGGGTCTTGCTATGCAGTTCAGGTTGGCCTTGAGCTCATTTTGTAGCACAGGCTGATCCTGAGCTCACAACAATCCTTCTGCCTCAGCCTCCCGAGTGCTGGGATTACAGGTGTGCGCCACCACACCCGGCCATGACTAATTTTCAAACTAAAATTGATACTAAGCTGAGGAAAAATCTAATAGTTTTTTCCCTACTTACTTTTACACACTTCATCTCCACCCTGCCAGCCACCATACTGTGAGTACATGCCAACTTTCCTTTATTATTATTTTTTCCCCCCTTTTTTTTTCTTTTCTTTTTTCCGGTACCTGGGATTGAACTCAGGACCTTGCACTTGCCAGGCAAGCGCTTATGCCACTGAGCTATACCCCCAGCCCCTTTCCTTTATTATTAAGCATCTTTGCTACTATTTTTTTTTTTGGAGGGGCTACCAGGAATCAAACTCAGGATGTCATGCTTGACAGGCAGACACTGTGCCACTAAGCTAAACCCCCGGCCCCCTCCTTAAGGATCTTTATTTCCATAATGTCCTGCCCAACTCAGACTGATACTGACATGCCTATTCTGTGTCTTCTCTATATTGCAATGAGAACAGCTTGAACTAAGCTGTCACCAGAGCATCCCCAAGATGGAAAACTAAAGTGTGACGCATCTTTTAAACTTCCATATAAAAAATGTTAAGATTCCCCAAATGAAACAGCTGGGGCCATGACTGATCCTCTGTGCAACAGCACTCAAGTTTTCCAGGGACAAAGAGCTCGGAAATTAATCCTTCCTGATAAGAGCCCAACGGGTGGGTTGCTTCCACTGAAAGCATCTTTGGACTGCATGGCCCCACAGGATTCTGCATGACGCCGCCTTAGGCCAAAGCGGTCCTTCTGATCCGGAGTGTCCCTCTTTGGGAGGAGTCAGCTTAACAGTTCTTTTACCTGTCACCATCCCAGGGCACACACTGCACCCTCCAACAAGGAACAGGACAAACTACAGCCACCGGCTCACTGCTCATCTTCCACCCTTTCCTAAAGCCTGGGAACCCAGTCACAAGTGCACCGTGACCCCTAAGAACAGGAATGGCAGTGCATCAATGGTAACCTGCGAGGGATAAGCCTGCTGTAGTTTACTTTCTTCCAGCAGACCAAGGAGACCAAAACCTGGGCGAATACACAATACCAACAGCCGGCCTTGCTGACACTGGCCCCAACCTCAGTTTCATGCATATCATCATCTTGCTTAATAACTGAAACTGCCCTCAGCAGGTTATACAGTTATACACATAGTATAGAAAGACGAAGAGCAAGCAATCAAATTTAGGTCTCTCTGACTCATAAGTGTAATGGCTTATTTATCCGATGCCTGCTGTCCCAGAGACTGACTGTGTGACCTTGGGAAACTTCTCTAAGCTTTGGCTTTTCATCTGAAAAATTATAGATAATAGTAGGTACCTTGGAGGTCTGTTGTGTTAAGTAACACATCCACTGAAGGTACTTGGTACTCAGTAAATCCTAGCTATCACATTTTAGCCACAGGTATTACGTGCCAACAACCTCTATTGATGACAGTAGCCTTCGGTTGAATAGTGAACATAAAATGGGCAACATGATTTAAAAAAATCATACCGCTGAGCAGGATGTCGTGACCATACTCCCATTTATTTTATTAGCACACCTACAAAAGGGTTTGCTAAGGAAAGATCAGTATACAGTCTTTGTCCTCTGCACACCTTCAAAGTCATCCTTGACTATCTAAGGTAAACCACACCGTGTTGATCAGGAAGCCCCTTACTCTGGCCTAGTGAATTGGGGCAGGGCCAACTCTCCCTTCCTAACCTAAAGCCACGATAACCAAGAGGAAGGTTGGCAAAGGCCCCTCTGACACTGCCGCACATAACAAGACCCGATCTTCCTACCAGCAGGCAAGAAGGCTGCCATAACCCCAGGAAATAGGTTGGAATTTGAATCGAGGTTTGCCTGACAGAAGGTGAAGCGAGACAAGTTTCACAGCTTCCCTCTAAACCTCAGTTTCCCTTCAGTGGATCCGACCCCAGGGTGCAGGACTGAGGATTAAATGAGGTAATATAGTGAAAACATGGAGTGCAATGCCCATGCATAGTGGGGACTCGATAAATTGTAGCTGTCATTATCTGTCTTATAGATCAGACTTGAGACTCTAAGTAGGACTTTTTCCCTTCTGTTTTGGTACCAGGAATCAAACTCAGGACTTGCAGGTGCCACGGCGCTGCATCCTCACCACCGCTTTTCTCTTTTTTTTTCTAGGCAGGACTGTCACACCAAGCCCCTTCCCGACTCACACACAATTCAAGATGGAGATCACCGTTTTGCTATATACCCATTATTAACAGGTCACCCACTGTTAACCCGAGCAACACAAACACAGACTCAGTTAATGGCCGTGCTTTGTGGAGGACAAAGGGTGATCGAGGTGCGGTCTCTACTTTGCCAGAGCACACCATCTCATAGAGGAGTCGGACACATAATCAATAATGCTAATTTAAGATAGGCTGATAGAAGTATGATCCTGAAGTGCCACTGAAGTGTGGGAAAGCAGAGGTCATTCTGCTGAAAGGAAACACACTCCATCAGGGGGGCCAACTGCTAGGAGGCAGCTGGAGGGTGTGACCCTCTGGCAGCACCTGGGGTAGGTCAGATGAGTGCGAACGAGGCCTTGTTTGCCAGGCCAGGGTAGACAACTGTGGGTGCACAACACTTGGGTCCCAGGCCTTTGTGGGTTCCCCCAGTGACGACCACAGAGATGGTAAGGTCCCGAGGGAGCACTTCTCTTCTGGTAGTGGAGCGGAGAGGTCATTGTTTGGACAAATGTGGCCACTATGGCCACAACCGGAGGACGTGCACAAACCTTGTGGAATTCAAGCTGTTCTGCTAGTACACAGTCCTAGGCACACATCTAGGAAGGGCAACAAAGGGCAAACATGCCCTTTGATCTCTCCATCCCATTAGTGCTCTTGAGTATCCTATACTGTTCTCAGTGGGGGAAGCCGAGCCAGCACTGCTGCCAAGGCCTCTATGGGGAAACTACCTCCAGATAGAGAAAACTGGTTTGCAAAGAACACAGGGCCATTGTCACAGCTAGCGCGCTCACAGCACTTGGCCTCTGTGCATTCATCTTTGGTCCCGCTCCTAGACAGGCTCGGCGCAAACTATTAATAACTCGCTCCTACAGCCTTCCCATATGGCTTGGTCTTATCCTCGGACGCTTCCACTGCGGAAGGCACACCAGGCCCTTCCGGTCTCTGCAGCACTCTTCCCAACAGCAACGGCCGCCTGAGCTGCTCACCCGGCCATGGGCCTCGGGACTGGTCCCGGGAGGCTCGAGGGCTCACTCACACTGAGCCAGCAGCACCTTGCCTTGGCTCTGAGCACTGGGATTCTCAGCAGTGTCTCATTCTGATAACAGGATCCCACTGTCCCTTTCTTCACATGCGAGTTCCGGTCTTGATAAACTGCTGACTCTACTTGGGCCCCGTGAGCCGGACGTCCCGCCCAGCCCTGCCATTGCTCCACAGGAAGTGCAGGAAGCGCTGTGCTGAAGCCCGGGGCTTGCTCCTATGCTTCTGCTGTGCCGGATGCCTGACTGGGATCCGGGCCTGCCTGCTGTGACCACTCCACCAGACTGCGGGCTGCTGATCGCTAGCCCAGGTTCCTCCTGCTGGGTGGGACCTTCCCTGAGAGCGCACAGCTCAGGCCCTCCTCTCACACCTGACTGCTGGGCGGCTGCAGCCCGAGGAAGAGTCCCAGCCTGGCCCCACCCAGCCTGCCTTGCTCGCGGTTAACCGAGCCACGTTCTGCCCCACTTTGGCAACTGTGTGTGGACGTGCTCTTGCTCAATATTAACCTAAAGGTCAAAGTTGAGAGCACAGCAACCATATATGAGATAATTTAATACAACCTTAAAATACAAAACTATCTAAAAGATATTTTTAAACCCAAACATCCTATTTATTTAGGCACTGGGGATGGAATCCAGGGCCTTTGCACTAAGCTATATCACCAGATATGTTTTAAACTTTTTGTTTGGAGATAAGGTCTTGCTAAGTTAGTAAATTGCCCAGGTTGAGACTGAACTTGCAATCCTCCGGCCTCAGCCCCCTCCCCCAATAGTGGAATTACAGGCAGGTGCCACCCCGCCTGGCTAAATTAAATAATATAAGGGCTAATCACACAAATTCAGGTGCAATGGGTGCCCCGCTTCCCAACCCGTCACGAAATTGTAGGTATTTGCAACACATTCTTTGGTGTCTTAGTTTCAAATGACCTTTTCTTTTTCTCTTTTTCCAATCGAAACAACTGAAGCCAACCTTTCCAAAATAGAAACCAGGCAGGAAGTCGTATTTGTGCTTAAATTGTTATCCAGTAAACACCTTCGGAAGGGTCTGCTGTGCCTGCCAACGAGTTGGCTGCGTGTACACGCCCTCCCATACAACTGAGCAGGTCATTGTTCTGGAGCCGAAGTCTATCACAGCAGTCATCACCACCCTGCCTTTACCCCCAGTGTGACTCAACAGGAAAGGGGAGCTGTAGAACAGAACTACTTCCTGTTTGCGAGAATCTTCACCAGTACTGCTTTTGGAAAAAGACAATTTGTTTAGATCGTATCACATAAAATGCTCCTACTTAAATAAGAACAGAGCACTTGGCTGGCAAATCATTCAAAAGGGTTAGTGGCTAGGTGTGGTGACACACCTATACTTGGTGTGGTGTGTGTCACCACTCTTGAGGCTGGGGCAGGAGGATCCCTGGGAGTCTGAGGTCAGCCTGGGATACACAGTGAGTTCAAGGTCAGCCTGAACTGCACAGTGAAATCCTACCTCAGAAAAGGAAAAAAAAAAAGAAAGAAGGGCTTAGTAGCTCTGAGGCCACGCTGGGGTTGATACCATTTTTTAAAAACAAAAACAGGTAATTCAAATTAAGAGTACCTGAGAGAAACTGAGGTTCTACTACCTTTTTCCTTTTTCAGCAGCAGGAATTGATCCCAGCACCTCTGCACTGAGCTGTAACCCTAGGCTGTGGGTGCACTTGAGATATCCCTGCCTCAGCCTCCAGAGCGCTGGGCTAGTAGATGTATTCCACCATGCAATGTCTTGCAGTGTGTGCATTTTATAACATCTCTCTTTCATGTTTCCATCCTCATCTGTGAGGATGTCGTTGTACGGCTTTGGGAAATCCAAGTCTTTTGCTTGAGAATTTCAGTCTAATACTGACCTGAAGGGATACTGTCTTGCTTAATAAATTCAATTAGCTAACATTCAAAAGTGGTTTTACTAGCCAGAAATAGTGGTATATGCTTATAATCCCAGCATTTGGGAGGAAGGAGGCAGGAGGATCAGTGCAAGTTCGAGGCCAGCCTGGGATACACAGTGAGTTCAAGGCCAGCTTCAACCACGTGGGGGAGACTATCTCAAAAAAAGTGGTTTTTCACAGGCTCACACTGTTGCTGGCTGAGGAGCAGAGTCTAATAATGAGAAAGCTGGTTCATTCATGCTACAGATTTGTGCTACAGATTTTTAGTAGCTGTTTCAAAAACGGATTTTAAAAAATCTTAAGGTGTTCTTAGAAATATTCTTAAGTTCACATCCGACTTTGACTAAGAAAGCCAATACTTTTGACTTGAAAGGCGTAGTTTAGTAGGAACTAGTATTTTGTCTTGTGACAGCAGTTATGTGGAGCTACTGTAACTAGAAGGGATTTTATCATAAACAAGGTCACGGTGGGCTCTGGAGAGACAAAACCCAAAGGCAGTTTGTATAGGAACCAGGCCTAGGTACAAAGGCTGGAACACTCACCATCACCACAGCTTCAGTGTCAAAGATTCATGCATTCCTTAAAGATTAGGAAATGGACTTTTAGCCAACTTTTTTTGGTACTGGGAATTAAACTCAGGGCCTTGCACTTGCCAGGCAGGTGCTGTGCTGCTGAGCTGTGTCCCCAGGCCTGAAAGCTTTATATTTTATATGCTGTTGTGTCATTATTTCCTGGCTTTTTGTTGAACTCAAAAGACTCCTATTAGCATTACTTATAAGGCCTGTATAGTGAGAAACTTCCTGCACCTCCTATGGAGCAACTGAAAGGGCAGGGCAGGGCAGGACCTCGGCTTTTGCTTTTTGTTTACATATTTTTTTTTGTACCGGGAATCGAACTCAGGACCTTGTGCTTACCAGGTAGGCGCTGGGCCGCTGAGCTATAACCCCTCCATCTCTTAATTTTTCACCTAGATATAAGGTTTTCCTTTTGCTATAAAAGAAGTATCAAAGTGTGCCAGTGTGTCATTTAAGATACAAACAGCATTTAAAAAATTGTAGGCTCCAAAAGAAAATCAATGAGCATCTTTCTGGAGAGAATAACCAGACGATGCTCATGAAGAATCTGACAACTTTAAATTTCAGGAAAACAATTGGTATTGCTACAGATAAAGGCTGGGCCTTGTAGTGTTTTTCTTAAAGAGTGCCACAATGAAGTTCTAAATACCGGTTTGCAGGAAACTTCAGAAAAACATGTATTCACCTGCTCCTGTTATAATCCAGTGGGTTTCCAAGGGAGCTGCGGTAGAGAAGGAAGCAGCAGATGCAGAATTTGAAGACCTTTGGTCATGCTTAGTCCTGGTTTAGCACCCTTTGGGATCTATGATAGGCTGGCACAGCCTCAGAAAAAAGGATTCTTCACAAGTCAGAACAAGATAACTCTTGCATAAGGAACAAATGAAGTAATATGGTATCTATAAACTTCCCTCAGCTTTAGTCTGCACCCAGTAGTGGATAACCAGAACAAACCCTAATTCATATTTTGAAGGAGGGTCCCTCAATTAAAAGTAAATCCGAACCCAGTATCGCCCCCTAACGGCCATGTCTTAGAAATGAAACCCCTTTGAACACTATTGGAAAAAAAAATCCTATTCAAAATCCCTCAAAAATCATTCATGTTCCAGCATGTAGTTTTTCTCCAAAAGAATTTACATTCACTTAAACAAAATCATGACTAGCTACAATCGCTTTTGATCTTTAAAACTGTCCCTGTGACTAAGCTATCATTTCAAATTTTAAAAACATTTGCCTTCGAATGTCCCCCCTGCTTCCAGCATTGGAAAGCAGATATGTAAAGGGCTTCTTTTCAAGGGTTTTTGAGGGGAGAATGAATGCAGGGCTTTGCAGCTGGTAGGCAAATGCTCTACCACTGAGCTACAACCTCAGCCCTTAATTCTGAGAGTTAGTCCAGGCTGGTTTCAAACTTACAACTCTCCTGCCTCAGCCTCCCAAGTAGTTTGGATTATGGTGGCACTGCACTTGACTTTTTGCTACCTCCTGGGCAAAGGTACCTTGTTTCCCAGCTGTCACAAGGAACATTTGAGAACTGGTTCTTCATCCTAAAGGATTCTATTACCCCTGCTCATTTCCATGTCTTCATCACTTCCTTCATTCTGGGGGGACTTGTTGGGGGGGTTTCTTCCAAACCAGTGTTTGACCCCTGATGTGCTTGTATCTACAGGGGTTATAAAACATGAGTTCACCATGGGTGGAAGTCCTCTCCCTAAAAAAACCCCCACAAAAATCTACACTGGAGTCACACAGAGACTAGCACACAGATGGCACTAGTAACTTTGGAAGTTTGCATCTACAGGTAAAAGAGCCATTTCCTTTGCCTGTTACAAGCTGTTTCATTATGTATGAAAAGCTCCTGCTTCGTTGGGCAGGCCAAACAAGTCAGCATGTGAAAAGCACCTAGCGTGATCTTTGCTATACAGAGGGCATCACATAGGATGCCAACTTGCTCTTCAGTCAAAAAGATACCAATTATCGAAGGAGGCATTATAGTGCCGCTTACAGGAACTACCCTCAGAGGCCTCATACCTACCAGTTTCTGAGACACCTTGGAAACTGTCAATGTGTTCTTCATAGGCATTACAGTCGCTGTAGGTGACGTGTGTACTGATGAAACGGGCCTTGCGATGACAGCAGAGTCGAGAACAGTCTGGTGAAAATGCGCAAGAGCTGTCTCCCAAGTTCCAGCTCCTTTATGACACCCGGTACACACACGGACTAAGGAAAGGGAAGCTGGCTGAGAGACTGGAGACAACTGGATTGTTAGATCTATTCCACCCTCTAGTGGCCACCACGATTGTTCTTTTTAAAATTCCAGGCTAGCCAAGACCATAATTTGAGTATGTGCACACAAAGTCTCCGAGTTTAGAAAAATTTCAGCTCATGTGTTTTCTGCTAATGTAAAAAGGAAGCTAATGTTAAGAGAAGCCAATGCGGTCACAGTGTTATCCATTCCTCTCTGTTTCTGGCTGAACAGGCAACTACTTTCCAGTCGACTTTGAAAGGAGAACTCAGGATAAGGGTTTGTGCCTCTTTATGGAAAGGAATTTTGAACAGATTTCTGAAAGTGCAATTTCTACTACATGGTTATTTAGAAGCCGAGGTAATAGGTATGCCCAAGACTCTGAAGCAATTCTTCAATGCTCAGGCCCTTCCTTTCTGTAGTAGGTGTAGTAAAAACTTTGATTAACCAAAACAGTTAATTAACATGATTTCTCCTTCTTATACTCTATTTTTAGGACAAAGTGGGGGGAAAAAAGTCACAAGAAATTATTCATGTGCGGTTTTGGTTTAAAAATCTTTAAGTGGTTATTTTAAGTAGAAAAAAATCCAAAACAGAAATTATGTTTATAACATGATTATGAATGTCTAGAAAATGTATGTATAATTGGACAAGCGCTGGAAGGGAACAAAAAGTTTGAATGTTATGTGGTGGAATTATGAACTATTTTTTATTTTCCTACATTATATGTATAATTAATAAATTAAAAATCAAAAGGGGTAATGTGTAAACTCAGTGCATATCTCACATTTTCTATTCTACTTTGATAGGTATGAACAGTAGAATTGAGTTTATAAGAAGCCTAAGACCACTATAACCTATCAAGACATAAAGTAACGTCTTAGAGAATATTCCCTCTAATATAAAACGAAGAAAGGTTTCATAAAAGGGTGCAGTGGCACACGTCTGTAATACTAGCACTCTGGGAGGCTGAGGCAGGAGGACTACAAGGCTGAATCCAGCTTGGTCAACTTGGTGACTCAGCAAGTCTCAAAAGTATTTTAAAAGGGCTTATATGTATGTTTGTATACACAAACATATACACATATATGTATATGTACATATTTCTAACTAACTTTGAAAATACAATTATCAAAATGTTCCTTATTCAAAGCATTGTTTCATGGAACTATAAAATCCAACAGGCCACAAAGTATAGGTTAAGTAATCACTCCTAAGTGGAACCCTCATAAAACCAAACCCATATACTTAAAATACTGTTTATTTGTGACTTAACATTAATTAGCATAACACCTAAGAGCAATATCAGATAACATTTATACATTTTTCCACAGGACACAGAAGTTCACTGGCTCATTCATTATGTCAAAGCAAGTTAATAGAGGCATTAGCAAAAGGTGCAATAGTTTACGGTTCCTTTAAAAAATATTTATGCACACTGCATTCATTTAGATATATATATTTTTAAAAAGTTATGGAAAGGCAGAGTTCACAGGTTACTGTTTCTACATATGTTGTAATACAACATAAACAATGTAAAACATAAAATAATCCTCAAATACAGCGGTCAGCAATGGAAAGTTTCCACTGAGATGAGAACACCGATTCCAGTAGTCAGTGAGACCGAGAGCGCCATTTCCAGGCTCCATTTCAGCTCTGCAGCGCACACAGACGGACGGAACCAGCCCGAACACCCTGTGCTCAGCGGACCTTCTGGCCTGCCGCCTCACCCTTCAGAATACTTGGGATTATTTTTACCTATTGACCATTTGGGATCTTTGATTTTACACTGATTTGTGACATCACTTAGGAAAAAGGGGGAAACTATATTAGGTCTAGGTTTAAATTTGTATTTACATTAGAAAGTTCACTGAAAAGATTAAAAAAAATTGTAAAAATCAAGTGGTAGTTTTCTTAGGGATTAGACCTACTGATTTCTAGTGCTGTACTCTAATAAAGACATACAACTTTTAAAACTCAAATATCAACCAAGATACTGATTTGGGCAGAGGAGAAGGATTTTAGAAAGTTTGGACCTGTTTTCAATAAATCATGCTAAACAGTCTACCATGAAGAAGAGTTATTGTCAAACAAAACTTCTTTCACATCTCATCTTTTGTTCCCTTAGTTTTTCACTTTCTCTTTCATTCTTTTTCTTCTCACTTGAGAACTAATTCTCAAATGAGATTTTCTCCATTCACTAGAAACTAAGAGAAAAATACATCGTAAGATTCAAATATGAATCTAGATATACCTTTAGCACGCTCTCATCCCTTCTGATACCAAGTCTCTGGATTCTTGACTTATATTTAAGCCTACTCAGTACCAAGCAGTCTCAAATGTGCTCTACCATTAAATGATTGGCTAATATGCATATGACTTTTATACTGAATGGTATACAAACATCTCAACATACAAAAATTGTTTTTGCCAGAGTTAAACTAAATAACCCATGTTATGTGTACAAAATCCCCTTTGTTGAAAAGTAAGGGGTTTTCTAAACTAATAAAAAAAGTTTTCAAAAATTATAGTTTATTAAAATGATCATATTTTTGGCAAATGAAGTTACTTCAGGTGAGAAAATTTTATACTATGAGTAAAACTCCAAACAAATCTTTTCTTAAAACTTTTTAAAAAATTATGTGCCAGTGTATACTAATGCTATAGATTTTTATCTTAGATGCTTTTAAAGCATTCCATTAATGCCCATTGAAAAAATGGGGACCCAAAATTATAGTCAATAATCATAATAAAACATCATAATCTGATTATTAACTGAAGCACATGTGAAGAAATAAAATATTCTCACTTGTTCCTCAGCAGTTTCTTTCAAACAGATATTATGGAGAAGACCTGAAGTAATTCAGACAGATACGTTTGTGGTGAACTATAATGATACTTCATGAGAGCACAGCTAAGTAAAACAACTGTTTAAAAATTTAAACCCATTTTTGGACATATAAAAAGAGATGAATTTCAAAGGGTTTTTTTCATAATATTTTTCCTTTAGTAAAACCTCTTCCAGTTCTGAAAGTCCAGTTTGCTACATACCCCCAATCTGATCTATCACCGTATATTAATGATCAACTTAAATGTGGTATTTAAATGTGCAATGTCATATTGTACTAATTATAAAAATACTTTAGTTAGGCTTCAACTTTCTCCTTTTTCTTGTTCTTTTTCAGAAAAGAAGGAGTGCGGAATTTCTTCTTTTTCTTGGATGGCGATTTTGAAGGTGAGCCATCAGGTGACAGGACTTCTTCAATCTTTTCTGGAGACTTAATGGTGATCTCTATGTTTTCTATGGTCGTGCTTGTAGTTAACCTACTCACTCGATCAGCAAGCTCATCTTCAACCTCGTGCACGTCATCCTTGCCATTTACTACTGCGACCGGCACTTCCATGGAGATGAAGCTCTTGGAAAATATCTCATGGTTTTCTACAAAAGGGGAGGGTTGTTTTTCTGGTTATTTCATATAGTTAACATTTCTGTTTTAGTTTGTAAAACTCAAAGGTTTTAGCAATGTACTAAGGCATTACTTTAATTCTGATGAAGACAGATCATTATTCTCATAAATTATTAGCATGAAGCTAATTTTCTTAAATGATATAAAGGGTTTCAGAACAAAGTGTTAAATGAAAGAGTAAAAGCCAGACTATTCTGCTCTGATGATATGACAATTTCACTGCAAATTCAATCACTATAAATTAGGAAGACATATGTTTTGGTTTTGGGGTCATTTGGCAATCAGAACTGAAAAAGATTTTATGCTGCTGATTTGAAGATGCATGACAAGTCAATTTTTTCTTTTTCTTTTTTTCTGGTACCAGGGATTGAACTCGGGACCTTACACTTGTCAGGCAGGTGCTATGCCACTGAGCTAAATCCCTGGCCAGCAAGTCAATTTTAATTCCACAAATTCTTAGAAACTATGGACTGCCAAAAATTTGAAGTAAATCAGTAGAAATACTGAAAAACATAGCACCCCACTTGATAATATAAAATTATTGGGACATTCAAGTAAAATCCATGGCAAACTTACTCTTCAATTTCTCACATGAAAATAAATGACAGGGGCAGACTTCTGAGACTACTCAGTGAATGCTATGGGAAATTATATTGAATACCTTCTAATTTTTCAGGGACATTTTGCGGTGATTGAGTTTGAGACTGAATTTGTGAAACAGATGAAGCGTCATCTGAGAGTAATTCCTGCTCAGCATCTGTTGGATAAGAGTTTTATTAAAAGCCATGCAAAACAAAATAAAGAAGCATAAGATTTCAAGGAGGTTAGTGCATACATCAAATGCCTGCATATACAGAGAAGATAAATTCTTCAACTAGGAGCAGAGCATGCTAAGAATTACCCCATATATCAATAATTATGCACTAAGATTAATATGCTAAAATTTCTGGTTTCTGAGAGTTATTTTACGCACAAAGTTACAAAGGAAGCATGGCTACTGGCAACCCAGGAAAACAGTATATATGCATTTAGCTTTCGCTGGTTAGGAAACCAAAAAATACTGAACAGCCAGATGAAAAGAATTATGAAGCCTCACCAATGCTGTCGCATTAATGAGACAAAATGCTTCTCTGAATTTTGGAACAGTATCTAATTAATGATTCCTGATAGCATATTAGTGAGCTAATTTAAAAGGTCATAATGAATGTGGGAGAAATTATTTACAAAGTTATATATAAAAAAATGATGGTTGTAGAGTACAATAGTTGTTACCTGGCATCTTTAGGCTTTCAAAAAAGAGATCAAACAGGGACATTTTGCAAAATGCAAAAAACAGAGAAAGCTTTCAACCTTAAACAAGTTCAATATACCACTTAGAATATTTAGTAAGGGTATATTAGTGAGTTAGAATGAATTGCTTTTATGATAAAGGCACAAATATACAGATAAAAATATTCCTTGGAAATCCTGATGACATTAACTCTTCCTATATACACTGTGAACAAAAATTCTGTAACTATTGGCTTCATTAGCTCTTGATACAAAAACATGAACTGCATGCTGTAGGTGGCCTACAGCAGAAGCTCTGATCTCCTTTTAGAGTCACGTATTTCTTATGCCACACTACGAAGCTCTACCCCTCAGGTGTATTTGTACATGAGAAAGCCGTATTTGTAGGTGGCTCATGGACTTTAGGAAGCTTATCCAAAGACCCAAGATTGAGAACAGCTGCTAAAAAACCTCTCTTATTGTAGGGCAGTGACGGCAAACCTTTTAGAGTTTTCAGTGATAACAAACAGCCACCTGTGGCACATGTGCTGCAGGTTCGCCACCACTGTTACAGAGAAAAAGGGAGCTAGTGCTCAACTAGCTAGGGTGTTTTCATTAACAACTCCCAATTATAATCTAACGAGCTACTTACTAAGAGCTCCTAAGTTAGACAAACTCAACTGTGTTAAGGTGTACATGTGCTAAAGAAAGTCATATAAACTTCTGGCAGTTTGAATTTTGATTTTGAAATGACCATATTGGTACCTCGAGACACTCAGGAACAGATTTTACAAAGCATCAAATCCATATACTTGTGAGTCTATGATTATTCCAAAACAAAAATTTTTTAAAAGCCACATACTAGGAGATGTTTAAGTCTATAGCAATATTTACTCATCTGTGTATTTCACATCATACATTTTATTATAAAATAGCTAATATTCAGATTGCCAAGGATATACAGTAGTTCCTGGCATGTCGGCCTCACTTACACGTAGCAGAGAACTGAGATGAGAAATGGAACAAGTGTATGGAAAAAGTATTATCATTATTATTACTTATGGTTTGAGACAAGGTCTCACTATGTAGTTCACCTGGGCTTGCATTTACTACATAGCCTAGGCTGGCCTTCAACTCCTGACAACCCTCCTGCCTCAGCCCCTTGAGCACTTGGATTACCGGTGTGTGCCCTCACGGCCAGCTTGTAACTCTGACGGACTTTCAGTCACCCAGCTGGCGGTGCTCTAGGAGTATCAGTGTGTCATCTCAGGCCTATTTCGAAAGTTAACTGACCTTCTAGGCCTTGCTGTTTCCGTTCAATTGTCTTCTTATAGTCTTCAAGTTCTCCTTCTGTGAGATGACTAAACGGGTTAGGAGGTGCTGGTGGGCCAAGCTCATCATCTTCAAACTGCATCGTCTTACGAGGAAAAAACCCAGACCTACAATTAAGAGCTCTCCTTATATCTACACACACACACACACACACACACACACACACACACACACACACACACACACGTGCATATAGGACCTTTGTGACTCCCCACTCTACCAGAATCATAAAATGACTAAGCAACATGTTTTGCTTAAAATACTCTTATTAGACTAATGCTCTTGGACTACTAATCCAATGGACTAAAATCCTGACGATGTTTCCTCAATAAGCAGGCACAGGTGAATTTTAATTATCTTTGTTTCAGTACTGGGGGTTTAAGCCCGAGCCTTGGGCATGCTGGGTAAGCACTCTGCCGCTGATTTACACCCCAGCCCTTAATAATCATTCTTAAATAAAACTAAGACAAATGATAATAGATTTAAATAATTAAGAAATATTTTGAAAAACCAAAGAACCTTAAAAATAAAACTATCAAAAGATTTTCAATTTGTTAGGACAATAATTGTGGTTATTTTTCTCTAGGAAAGAAATTACTGAAATTTTCAGTTACACCTCATAGATTAATCAAGCATTTTTGATCCATCCCCAAGCCCTATTTAAAGACTCAGTGAAAGAACAGGAGGAAAAAAAAGTATATACCTTTAAGGACAAACAAATAGGGGGTGAGAAAGACAGGATCAAGAATATTAGAACAGTTTTGGAAGATGGAAAGCAGGGACAGCAGATCACAAAGCTGACCGAGTCAAAGCCTTGGTCCTACAGAGAAGGACTGCTAATGAGATGCTGGCTCACTGGCTCTGTAGAGGTCTGGGATGCCTCAAAAAGCACAGGTATCAGGTACTGCAGAAGATGCTGGTGAGGAAAAGCTGAAAATGGGATAATGTACAGGTCTGAATAACCAGAAGACAGGTTCCCTGGTCTCCTTGCCTACTCTACACTGTCAAGCATTTACCTCTTGCTTATTTCTGCAGAAGACAGAGGCTGATTATTCAGAAAAATCCATCTGGGGAACACAGAACACAGCTGAGCGCTCCCATGATGATGGTGTGAGGATTGAAGAATTCTCCTTGGGGTAAATTAAATGCTCCCACAGAAAAGAACTACAGACAGTGACATTTGGAAACTTCCCAGAGAAACAATCTAGTCTGCATCCTATAGGGAAACTCCCCAAGCCTTGAACTCTTCACATACCCAGGCTTCTGGCTGGCTTTTAGTGTCTCATCCTTCGATGTGAGTACACTGTACAGACGACCAGACACGGGAGGAATGTTTCTAACATGGACGAGGGACATCAGCATCAACAAGAAAAAGGAGATGCAGCAGAGACAAAGACAATAATGGCAGCTAAAGAAAATGATTGCCTTGAAGCAGTAAGAAAAATATATTCCTGAAACAAAGATCAGGGTATTATTTAAAGTGGAAGATTCAGAGAGTAACAGGTATTAAAGATTACACAAAGTTAACATCAAAATAGAAAAGTGGGTAGAATGAGAAAATAAAGTCAGGATAACATCTTTGAGGAAGTAGGATAAAGACAAAGGAGGGAAAAGAAAATTAGAGGTTCAAAGAGATCTAACATCCAATCTAACAGGATTCAGAAAAAAAAGGCTCCGAGGGAAAAAGTTATTGAAGACATACCGGAAAATAAAAGAAATTCCCAGAACTGAAGGATATGACTTTACAGGGTAGAAGGGGTTACTAAATGCTAAGAACAAAGGCTAGAAAGGAACACACTGCAAAGAACACAACTGTAAGATTTCAGAACAGCAAGAACGTAAAAAGGTCTTTAACAGGGTGGGGGGTAGTTTATACAAAGGTTCAGGAATCACAATGCCCCCCTATATCTCAAAAATAAGATTTAGGAGTGACAACAGAGTGATATTTTTCATATTTGGGGGTACAACGATTTCCAAACTGGAATGCTATGACCACTATATGCACATTTGAAGGTAG
This sequence comes from Dinomys branickii, assembly GCA_004027595.1. Taxonomy (NCBI): domain Eukaryota; kingdom Metazoa; phylum Chordata; class Mammalia; order Rodentia; family Dinomyidae; genus Dinomys; species Dinomys branickii. The sequence goes on from PVLD010010244.1 coordinate 48,419, forward strand.
AATAAAGGCATATGTGCTCTCTGGTAAAAGAGAAAATCAAGGAAGATCCACATACAGGGAACAGGGGCTATAGAGAGGCACAGGGATCCTCAAGATGAGCCTATGCAGCTCATCTTACGAGTCACCTATCAAGATACTGGGGGCTACAACAGAGAGGTTACCTGCGACCTTTGGAAAATAATATTAAGAGGGACTTTACGATTCTATGTAAAAATTTGGGAAGAATTAAGGCAATGTACTTAAAATACTGAGCCAATGAAAAGGGAAGGCATTTATTAACTCAAGGGTGGGGAAAATTATATAAAAAAGGAAACAATCATGGGACACTATCTGGCTCAGCAGTACACACACAAGTATAAACACTGACATGATTTGGCAAAAGAAAAACAAAAATGAACAAATTTGTGATACACACACACTTTGGCTGCAGAATGAAGATAGGGCAAAAAGTAAGCACTGTGTAAACAGGCTAAATCCCCAACTTGCATAAGAAGGTCACTACTGCTTCTAATTTAGGAGTAACTTTTCCCAACATTTTCCTGTCTCTGAAATTGGGAATCATAACCGATGGCTGCTTTTACAACATACTGGCATTGTTTTCTTTTGGTGATACACAAAGCAATGATACTTGATAATTCATTAAATAGAGCTGAGGCATAAAACTGATCAACCAACAGAAAGTGATTATAAAGATGCTATTTAAAAACATGAAGGTAAAATTCTGGAGGCAATGAAAGGAACAGAAAATCTCCTTCCCTGGAAGTTAGGAATCAGGGGTAGTATTTTTTTTTTTTTGGTACTGGGCATTAAATTCAGGACCTTGAGCTTGCCGGGCAGGTGCTTGTGCTGCTGAGCTATATCCCCGGCCCAAGGGTGGTATTTTAAGTCTTGTGAACTATTTGACTTTTTAACTTGCACTTTGTTAATCTTTGTAAAATTTATCATATTTAAAAAGCAAGGAAATTAAATAGCAGATCCAAAACAACAATCGCGTCGCTGCAGACTTACAGATGGAGGCTTATCCACAACAATTCCGGCAAGTAACTGGGACTGTGGTCCTGCTGTTTTCAAGTCATACCGGTTTTGCTCTCGAATCTGAATTGAAAAAGAAGTTCTTGGGAGCAACTGTGAGGATGACCTTTGCCTGGTCTATTCCTACAAGCTTACTGTCTGACACTTCTGAGTAAGAGTCTCTTCCTATCACACTTGCCTAAAGACTCCTCACCATCCTCCAAATCACATTAATCTCTGACCCTCTTGGCACATGATTTCCTTTCCACTTACACTATGAACTACATGTCCCTCTAATACCAAGCTTCCTTAGGGCAGAAATATGTTTAATACTTATTCCTAACTGGAACCTGCTAACAACTAGCACAGGGCTAAAGATACTCAATACAAGTGGAAATTACTGAGTTAAATTCTTCTGTATTCACACTAGTAAACTTGATATTAATCAGATTTAATCATTAATGATTTAAACATAGAAGAGGGTAAAAATGTCTCCTCTGGTCACATGGGACCCTGTCTTACCTTGTTTCTTTTTTCTAGAACCTCATTTGGATTTGTGTTTAAAGGAACAAACTGATTGGGATCTTCAATTTTGATAGGTGTTCCACTACTAACTTTAGAAGAATCCTCTGTTTTCATCCACTAAAGAAAAAAAAGTTTAGAATGAAGCTTTGTGTTAAGAAAGTATTAGTAAGTGTTAAGTAACTGTTCATGGTTTTAAGGGAGGAGGCATATATCATCTATCTTTTCAAGACACTAAGCAGTATCTACACGGGTAATTTACACCTGAACACCAGTTCAATTAAACTATTCCTCATGTTAGTTAGTAAAAGGCTCACAAAAAAACATTCACTTCCTTTTTTAAAAAATTAACAAATGTTTTCATTCACATGATGATACTATTCTCTTGACCACTGGAAATATAGTACTGTACACACTTGCAGCACAGACACAGAGCATGATCTTATATTAACTCACATTCAGAGTTTTGTCTCCTGCACTCCTTCATCAGGTGATGAAGGCATAGAGTCACAGGAGAGGACTCCTCAGATACAGTGTTCTAGGCTTCGCTTTTTATTTTTGGCCAATAGAAAGACCAAGGCCTTAATCAGCATTTTGTAATGGGGATGTACTCTGGCAGGAGAGACAAATCATATAGTCTAGGGAAAAAAACACTTTGATGCCTAAGCATTTCCAAATGAGTGTTATTGGTTTATGTGATGGGATAAACTAATTTTGACTAGCTAAAGAACATGTATTTCATGGTAAGTACTCCAAAATCAAGTCAAATCTGAAGCAAAATTCTAAAAAAAAAAAAAAAAACAATCCACTTCTCTACCTGTAAGATCTTGCACAATGGTAATTTACATAGAGTAATTCATGTAACTTTGGCACATTTTGGTATTGGTAACTCTCACAGTTCTAGTTGGTAAGCGCAATACAAACTACACAGAACTATTACATAGTAGGCCAGAAGTAGGCTAGAGGCAGATGGGCACCCACTCCAACTCTGCTTTACCATTAAAAATTATTAGTTCCAGGTGCCCAGGTATTTTCACCTATCAAGCAAGGAGAAAAACAGCATGTTTCATATCAGGAGAATTAAATGAGATTATGGATGTGGCACTCAGAATAACGCTTTGAACAAAGGTAATACTTGATAGGTGATGACATTATTTCTAATATTATATTCTACTTCTCAGTAACTCAGACATAGATGAATTCATGAGTAACCAGGCAACACAGTAAAGGCAAACTGTGAAAAGAGAAGCAGACCATGATTCTGGTCCTTGGGCTGGTCTCCCCGTTGCGGGACTCCTCAGGCACATTCACTTTCATGTATGTATTGGGTGAGTTCAGCCATCGTGTTTTCTCACGCTGCTGCCTCTGTGCCATGTACTTGAGAGGAGAGAGTGGTGCTGTATCATCTTCAAATGAAAAAGCAGTCACAGTGGCTGGGATTTCCACATCACTCTTGTGTCGAGGCTTCTCTCGAATGAGAGGATGCCTATACGCATAACCTGTTCTATAACCCTGAGGAAGGAAAATCACATCTGAAGCAATCTATACCAACACAACATTTGGAGTTCAAATCTTCAAACAAATGATTCAAAAAGACTGCTGAAAATCAAAGAGGAAAACATCTTTTAAAACCCTACTATAATCTCTACATAACACTAGAGTTGAAACTAAGCAAATTTCAAGATCTGGTTAAAAGTGACTATAGCTGGCACTCTAATTTCCACTCATATGACTGTTCCCGACAAAGGTAATTTCTAAGCTGCTGACCAGAAAAATTTTCCTACCTATAAAATATTTTTTGGGAACCAAATCTCAGTGTTCACTTAAGTCTTTTCCCCTGGTTCTGAAGGCAACTTGCCTTTTGACCCTTCTTGGAAGAGGGCAAAATCTAAGACAAGGTGACATTTGCCAGGCTGATGGTGCAGCTCGGGGGTGGAGTGCCTGTCTAGCAAGACACAAGACCCTAGCTCTGAAAAGAGGAAAAAGAAATGCAAAAGCTGAGCACAGTAGCACATGCCAGTAATCCCAGGTCTTGGGATGTATAGGTGGGAGGATCACAAGTTTGAATCCTGTCTGGGCAACTTAGTAAGACGCAACCTCAAAAAAGAAGAAGAAATTAAAAGAGCTGGTGATGCACTTCAATGTGTGAAGGCTCTGAGTTCAGTTGCTAGTATAAAAAATAAGACTATAATCTGCTAAGGCATTAATATCCAAAATATATAAGGAACTAAAACAACTAAATAACAAGAAAGGAAATATTTTTCAATAAGAAAAATGGGTAAGAGGTCCGAGTAAACAATTCTTAAAAGATGACACTCAAATGCCCAGTGGGTATATGAAAAGGTATTCAATATCACTAACCATCAGGGAAATGCAAATTTAAAGCATATCTTTTACAATGTCTAATCAAGGAAACAGTATATAAGTGTTGGGGAGGATGAAGGGAAAGGAAACCCTTGTACCCTACTGGTGGGAATGTAAAATTAGTACAGTCTCATGGGAAACAGCGTGGAAGTATAAGACCCAGTAATCCAAAGGCATAGAAATCAGTATGTTGAAGGGATACTTGTGCTTCCATATTCACTGCAGCATTAGTCATAACAGCTAAGATAAAGAATCAACCTAATAAGTGTCTATCAAACCTGATAAAATGAACAAAGAAAATGTGGCACAAATATACAATGCTACATTATATAGCCTTAAAAAGGAAATTCCGTCACGTGAGACAACACAGATGAACTTAGAGGCCATTATAGTAAGTGAAGTAAGCCAGACACTGAAAGACAAAATGCTGCATGATCTCACTTACAGGAAGAACCTAAAAAAGTTGAACTCATAAAGTAGAGTGGGGCGGGGACTGGGGAGGGGAAAAGTTAGCCAAAGGATAAACTTCAGTCAGACAGGAAGGTTTAGTTCAAGAGATATGCTGTGCAATATAGTGGCTATAGTTAATGTACCGTATTCTTGAGGAAAAAAAGATACCTGCATATCTCATGTCTGATTCTTAAAAATGTGGTTAAATTATACCAAAATGCCTACTAGGGTCAAATTCTCACCCTGGAAAATTAAGAAACATATTTTAATACCAAAGGAAGTTGTATCTGCTCTTTAATCTGAAGCTGTGAAACCCAAATATATGTTCAATTTTTCACCTACCAAATTATCCAGAGTCCTCATCAGCCCTTCAAATTCAACTTCTCCAACCTTCCATTTCTGCTGGGAACCCATGTTTACACCTCCTCCTCCAGCCGCTGCTACAGTGTGAGTAAAAGCTTTATACTTCTGAAGATCCAGGACAAACAGGTTGTCTACTCCACCTGAGCCTGCTAATGCCTGCACCTGCAATCAATAGGAAAACATACAGACCTACAAAACTGGAAAGACCGCTAATGATTATTTTACTTTCAAACACGTACAATTTTAATTTGGCAAATACCCATAACACTCATTCAGGCTACTAACAAGGACAAAGCAGCGCTCTTGGGCAAGTAGGAAGCTGACAGTACCTTTCCCACCTAGCTGACATAAACATCTTCCAGGTCTTTGGTCCTCCTGCTGGAAAACACACTTACAGCCACACCTTTTAAGTATATTTCTAGCAACTAAGTTCTCTTACCTAATTTCAAAGTTCTTGACATTTTCCCATGACTATCCAGTTAATATTTTTTGGTGAGATGTTTAATAATTCTAAAAGGAATACAGGGACACTACCCTTTGAGTTTAAGGGTTCACAGGCAGAAGTTTTCAGCTCATTGTCTTATGCCTGTTGTAGCCCCATTTGAGAAGAGGAACCATTAGAGCAAAAAAGAAGTTGGTTATTAAAACAAGACACACTTAGTAGAAAAGTTTTTTCCCCTTGACCTTTCTTGTGGCTCTTCCAGCTGATTAAGACTATTATCATTTGCTTCAAGAGAATCTGGTTGCTTTTCTATATACAGCCTTTAGCTATATACAGCCTTTATATACATTTAGCTTCTCTGACGAAAAAAGTGGTTCGTAAGTATCAGGTCTATTAAAGAGGCTGTGGGACTGTTACAAACTTCATGAGCTCATAAACTCCTGGCCCTAGTCTTTGTCCTTCATACAAGCAGCCACAACACATTTGATTCTTAATAATTTGTGGCTGCTTTTGTTTTTCAATTATAATGCACTAGAGGGTGAAAACAGAGAAAAGATTAAAAATGTTTTCTAAGGTACTTAGAATTATGTAGGTATGAATTTAATGTTCTTTCCCTATTTTCAGTTCAAGAAACAATTGTGTTGACAAGTCTTTTTACTTCAGTAGAAATTCTCTTAGAAGTCAAAACAAAAAGCTACTTACCAATAGGTTTTGGAAATATGTAAACACAAAATACAACTTAATGGGCAAAGAACAAAGCAATAAAAGGGGTACTTTTTCCTACCTGAATCTCACAGGCTATCTGCACATTAAAAATATAATGAAAAGCTTCTTCAACTGTTTCTCCAAGTGCTATCACTCCATGATTTCTGAGTACCAGCACCTAAAATAGAACCCCCAGAGCAATCACTTTAAATAGCTGGCATAGCTCACACTGTTTTTATCAATAGCACGGCAACAAAAATAGCTCCTTAGATAGAGACTCACTACACACCTTACAACTTGGCCCCAGAACTTTCTGCAGTTGGATTCTCTCCTCCTGTTCATCAAGTGATCCTTGGTAGTCATAGTAGGCGACATCTCCCAGAATAAGGGACTCTTGAGAAATTGGAAGGATCCCGTACTTCATGGAGGACACCTATTTGATGGGGTCCAAACGAACGAAACACATTAGGTTACCACATACATTTTCATAGGAACTGATTCTTTAGGCAGCTCAAGTGGAGCTACTGCATCCCACCTTTCACTTTAGTTTTTTACTTCTTCCAGGAAACAAAAGGGGGGACTTAGGGAACACAACTCAATTTACATACTATGTCAAATATTATGAAAGAAGTTTTGTTCTAAAAACTCAAAAATCCAATCATAAACTGATTAGTTTTAAAAGCCAAATGCCACCTCTCCAGTTGTTTCCTCCAATGGTAGCATATGGCCTGAGCTTTCTGGTCTGTGGTTATACAGAGGATTAATATTTCAAATACAATTTTGATTGGCAGGGTCTGAAGGAATGCAGACAGTAAAGCAGCATGTTGGGAAAGTTAAGTACATTTTTCAGAGTCATCATTGGTTTGGCCTCTCACTGACTTACAGCTGCTGCAGCAAGGGTGTGGATGTGTATCACACACTTAACATCAGGACGTGTTGAATAGATTGCAGCATGGGGACTGAATCCTGAATGGTCAATTTTCAAACTAGTACTTCCCTGGTCGACCACTTCTCCTATTATATTGACTTTCACCTGGAAAAATCAGAAAGACATATTCAATTGGTATAAATGTTATCAAAGTTTGTCTATGTTCTATAAGCTAGCCAGGGAATGGTAAAGTGATATGGAAAAGGTCATACAGTAAATATTTTTTACGTTCTGGGCTTCTGTTCCAAGAATTTTTGTATTGTTATGGCAGTACAAGAGCAGCAAAAAATAATTTGTAGAAGAATTGGGTCTGGTGTGGTGGCCCATGTCTATAGTCCCAGCACTCTGGAAGATTAAGGCGTGAAGATCAGGATTCAAGCTCAGCTGAGACAATTTAGCAAGATCTTATCTCAAAATAAAAAGGCCTGGGTACTGTAGCTCAGTGCAAAGGCCCTGGTTCAATCCCCTGTACCAGGAAAAACATTGGTTTAGCTTTGCTCCCATACAACTTTAGAAAGCACACAGTCTGCAACAAAAACAGTATTTAGCAAGGAGAGTTTTCAAGATACTGAGTTAACTTTAATTTTAGTTCTTCACTGGGGATTTAGAAAAATTTAGCATTTTCTGAACCAGTTGGAAAATTTTCATTTACTAACATTGTAGCACCCAGTGCAGCTCCTGCTATTCTATGAGCTGATGTCAATGGGCAGGAATACAACCACGGAAAGGAGAACATGCTAGTTCAGCTTCTATACACACACCACCTGAACTGTTTAAACTTAGCTACAAAATACATACAGACTGTGTGCTTCATTAATAAAAGGTTCTAAAGTACATGAGATGGAAAAAAATAAAAAGATTCTCTTCAAAACAGAAAGGTTAACTGATGTTAATTCTAACTCAGTCCCTTCAACTGCTGTTTTATTTGAATGCTAAAGCTTTTCTTACAAATCAACATAATTTTCCAGCCCCTTCATTGTTCACTAGTGTTTTGCAATCCATACCTTTTTCTTGTTCCATTCAGTGCTAAGAACTACAAACTATCAGGAAAGAATAAGGCAGATCAGAAAAAAGTAACACAGGAATGAAAATTATACCAAATTGGAAGCTGTGGCTTCAGAAAAAGATAGGCCTCTGGGAATTATTATAATGTGGTCTTGCTCCTTACTTATTCTTACCTGGAAGAAAGAAAAAACAACAAAGTCTTACTTCAAGGGATACATATTTTTCAGTATAAAAGTGACTAGCAATCCTTTTCAATGATCTAGTGGATAAAATAAAGCAAAAGTCCTAAGTCTGCAATATGAACCTTTAAAAAAAGTTTCCCTCACTTTGAAATACTTGCTAAAAACCTCAGTAGTGATATTCCCATTTTTTTTTAGCTAAGTATAACTTTAAAATTTTTTTCAAAATTTATTATTTTTATTTTTCTACTATTTGCCGATTTACTAGGCTTCTCTAAGGTTGTTTTGGGGTTCTAGCATTGCTTTGGATCAGATATATTCAAGAAAAATAAATGCCAATATTATTGAATTCAATGCAGAAATGAATTACAACCTTTATTTGCAACATGAAAATTAAGGGAACTGGGTGTGGTGGCACATGCCTATAATCCCAGTACTCAGGAGCCTGAGGCAGGAGGATCACTGAGTTGAAGGCCAGCCTGAGCTACATAGTGAGTGCAGGTCCAATCTGAACTACAGAGTGAGACCATGTCTCAAGAAAAAAGAGAAGAGAGAAGAGAAAAGAAGAGATTATGAGAAAATGGGCAGGAAAGAGAACAAAATCTCTTCCTAGAAAGGAATAAAGTAGAAGTGGAGTTTGGGGGAACTAAGGAATGTCCAGGGAGATGAAAGAAAGACTTTTGGTGGACAGTACTATATGTCTATGTCATTCTCATTACATATCATTTTAGCATTTTGTCATTCCAAAGAGTATCTTGCTTCTAAGTGTAAAGAGAATCAAGATGATAGTCAACAGTGAAAATACACTTAAATATAAAAGCCAGGGAGGAAACTTCTCTGACTTTTTAGTTTTTATTGCCCCTTTAATTGTTCTTGCCCCAAATGTTTTTCAATGTCACTGAGGTCGGATATAATTAACAGGAACAGGGATAATTCTGCCCAGGTATTTTTTTTTCTTGGATAGGTTCTACAGCTGATCTGTAGAAGGACCACAAACAACAGAGAGAGAAGAAAGTTGTTGTGATTGTAGCCACTTCCCTTGGAGATAGTATTTACATCGGCATTAGACTATGATCCAGCATACTATATTAAGGGAATAAAGTCTGAAACTGGACTTCCTAATAAAAGAGAGAACATGGCTGCTTTTTAATTGAATTAAAAAAAATAAATCAAAAGCCAAAGAACTCACTGAGATGTATGTATTTGCCAAGTGTGCCCATCCAAATAAATCTGCAAGTCTGTACAGGCTGGCAAGTTTACAACGAGTAAGTTTTTCTCCTTTCACATATGAGGATGTATCTGCACCGGGAAGGTCATTAATAGGTGTGACCATGCCAAGACCTAAGACAGGAAAAATTGTGGAGAGAGATTCATGGTCAAATAATATCTTACCTAGAAATTAGATGCCAGGAAGTAGCCAGTAACTGGGAGTATCTAGCCTTGTACATAATCAGCTCATACAGGGTTTTATTAGCTTATCCTCTTTCAGAGAAGTATACAAAGAGTAAAATAAGTATCAGCTATATTCTGTGGTTGCTCGGCAAAAGTTACTTCATCTAGTACTTGCTGGAGAATGACTACATCAAATCCCTGGGAAAAAATGGTTCCGCGATTCCCAAGGTGCAAAGTGTTATTAAATATTGAGGCTACTGCTAAATGTTATGATAAAAAGACCTCAAAAGAAAGATGCCTTTCTAATATTTCCTTTGACATTTACTCAAACATAAAAACTAGGATAAAAATGTATACAAATAATAACGTAGCTTATGCTCTTTTGAAGGTCTCTAATGATCCAACTGCCAAGTTCAACTGTTGCCAATTTCAAAGTTCAATTTTTATTCAGTCTCCCGTCTTCATCTCTCTGCCTGGCACCTTTTTTACTACTACTGCTTTTCTAGAATTTCCCCCAGGGCCTGTGTCATACTATCCTGATCTCTTGCTTCCTTTCCAAATGTGTGTTTTTTCCTTCTCCTCCCACAAGTTCTCTTCCCCATCCTCCCTCCCTCTGTCAAAGCTCATGCTTCTTTCTTCTTTTCTTTCTATTTTACTTTTTGCCATGAAAACATTACATACTTTTAAGCCTCTTCACGTTTGTTTTTGTGTAATGACATCCTGGATCTTTATCTCTGCCCACGACTTGCTCCCTATCCTTCAATCTGCTATTTCTAACAGCCTGTAATACAAAAGCAAATTAAAAGGTTCTAAAAGGGATTTTACCCTCTATTTTTTTATTTCCTCTGTTCTCTACTTTTCCAGTATCGCGGGCATTACAAACCCTACATGCTGACACCTTGGTGACCTGTAACCCTTAGCTTTTCCTGGGCCACCACAGATGCTTGGTCACCACATTCCATCATTCTCTTTACCAGTGCCCTCGTTTCCGAACTTGAGTCCAAGCCTAACTCACAGGCGGATCCCCACAGTAACCTCTCTCATTCTTGTCCCTGCCTGTAACCCTTTTCTATAAATTTATTCTAGTTTTTTTTTTTTTTTTTGGCGGTACTGGGAATTCAACTCAACCTTGCGCTTGCCAGGCAGGCACTTATTCCACTGAGCTATATCCCCATCCCCTATGAATTTATTCTGAAGAGAGCCATCTGAGTTTCCTAATGCATTGTTTTTAATTTGAGAAAACAAGCTCAGTTACAACTTTTATTAAACAGAAGCCCCAAAATGTGAGATCTAATTGTGAAATGGTACAAACTAATTTAGAGTTTCAAGCATATGTTAGCCATACAAAAATACTATGATTTCTGACATAATCCTATCTCATACTTTTCCCCTACCCTTTCAAATTAACTTCCACTTTTCATACCATCACATAAATATGCTAAGCAAACAGGTTAATTTCCACTTCCTGACATGTGAACACAAGGACAAGGCTGTCCTGTTGCCACACTTTGTAGATTCCAACCGGCTAGCCAAAACCCCTGCAGCTCTGTGTTCCGGACATGGAATCTAGGACATTCACAGGACAGCTTTTCTTATTATTCTCTCTTCTCTGACTAGTCTTCCTCTTAGAACTTTTCTGTTTGGACTTTTTTCTTCTGTATCTATACCTCTGGTATAAATATTTAGTGAATGCCTAAAGCAAATGCATGTACTCTTTTTCATATCTTCCTGTCAAATTTCTTCCCTAAGATCTGACTCTATATTGAGGCTACAATGTCTTGGTCACTCAAACTGAGTGCACTGACAGCTAGACTTCATCCATTTCCCAAGTGAAAATGGATTCCTGAATCTGTACTTTCCTATTTTTGTTCAAACTACAAAGTCTCCCAGTCCATTCTTTACACAGAAAATACAGTGATTTTAAAAAATTATCCTCCCGCATAAAATGGCTTCCCAGAAAAGTTAGGAGTAAATTCAAACTTTGAAACTTGGCTGTCACAGGATTTATATCAAAATCATGTTTTCGTATGATTTGGTTTGTTTTTGATCTAACTTTCCTTGTGCCTTGAAAACCATGCTCCAGACCATTAATCTTATTTCTGACCCCTGACAAGACCAGTCATGCCTACCTTTTGTCACCTGGCACCTGTGCTACTTCCCTCAACCTGGGATACTTCCCATTTTGGTATGGTTCACTCCTTGTTACTATTTACACTGCAGTTTAAATGCAATATCCTCAGAGGATTACCCAGCTGAAGCAGCCACCCAGGAGCTCTCTCTCATATCGCTGTACGGTAATTCTCCGCAGAGCAGAGCACTCCTTACCTGATTATTTTACTCAGCCTACTTTCTGTCTTCCTGAGAAGGAATCCCGCCTGTATTGTTTGCCAGCGTACTCCCTGTTCCTGAAAGAGTGCTTGGCACAGATATGCTCAATATTATACAGAGAGTGAAGTGAACTAGCACAACATTTGAGTTTCTGTTTTTGCTGGCAGAATGTTTCTCTGAAGTTAGAAAACTCATCACTAGGGAACCCCCATTCTTTCCTTCCCCAAATACATCAAATTTCTTACCAAGTCCTCTCTACTTTTCCTTGGCTATGCCGTCTCATTGTTCTCCTCCCTTTAGACCACTCATAGTGAAGCTTTTAGAGCTTTCAGTGACACAAACAGCCCAATGCAACACATGTGCCTCATACCTACAACCACTCTTCTAATTCAAGTATTATTTCACACTGAGATGCTGTCAAATCCTCAACTGCTCTTTTCCTTTCCTGGTTTGTATGTTAGCACCTACCAAAACTTCACAAGGTTTTTTCACGTTCTATGCTGGTAGTCCTCCTTGGTCTGACAGAAAAGGATCTTGTCAATTAGACCCAGCTCTTCTCTCTAGACTTCCACACCAGGACTCTTGTATGCAGCTACCCAAGGCCCTCATGAGTACTACAAACCTAGCCTCACTTGCATGTTCCCATCACCATGATGCGTTTTATATTTTCCCCTCTATTTAGGAAATACATAAAGCTGGGCATGGAGCACAAAGTAATCCTAGTACTTGGGAGGCCAAGAAAGGAGGATTATCATGAGTTTGAGTCTAGCCTGGGTTACATAGGCCAGTTCAAGGCCAGCCTGAACTACACTATCTCAAAAAAACAAAAACAAACACAAAAAAAGAAAATACACTAAAATCCTACTTACATGTTTCTAATAAAAATAAGGGAGAGAAAAAAGAAAAAGGAGGCAGCAAATGTAAGAAGAGGGTAAAAGGGAAAGAAAAACACCTTCTGTCCCTTCAGTGTGACGGGGCGCAGCCTCCACCACTCCTCTCAGCGAGTGCAGGAGTTCCATGTGCATCTCATACTGTGCCACACAGTACGGGGCTAAGGTCTTATGAGTGTCAATGGCTTTAAGTGGTCAGTTCACTAAACTGATTTTCTCACTAAAGAGCTGCTGAATTAATAAAATGTCAAAACCCTTTTACACTCAGTTCTAACTATGGCATCTTTGAAAGCCTAATTCATCAAGCCTAATTCATCTCTTCTTCTCATCAAGTTTTTTCAGTCTACTCCAGCCTCAGTTCAAACTGAGTCCACAGCGTGATGACTTAGGAAAGCTCTTCAGACAATTTCATACAAACAACTTTGTAATGTTTTTGTCTGCAGCTACCTTGCAGTATTCATTAAAATATATCTACGTGGGGCAGGAGCATGGCTTAAACTATTCTGTAATCCTTATGAAGTCTAGTAAATACCTGATTTATATGAAAAACAGATGCTAACATTTTGCTACCCTGGATGTTAGATATTATAAACTTAACAACTGAACCTGAACTGAATATACAGCTAGGGAGGTATAGTATCCCGAAGCAGAAAAGAAAACTGTCCAAAATTGACATACTGAGAGGAGGTGAAGAAAAGCCCGAGAAAGAACTGGTCATGATATAATCTGCAATCTGTTGTAACGCTAGCAATCCAGTTGGGTTGTGGCCTTTCTTCATCTGTTCTTGAATAAGGCATTCCAGGTCTTCCCGAAAGGCCTGTAATACACAAAAACAACCACTGAACACATATTATTTCACTTGAAGCAGAATGACTCAAACTTGTTTGAAATAATCATCCTCTATGCTCTTTTGAACAGCTTTTACCTATACTATATACAAACAAATACAGGGCGCAAAATAAAATTGAGACACTGTAAGCAACAGCAAGAAGCCTGTTTTTAAGCTAGGAGAAAAAAATTATTAGGCCTTCTTAATCTCCAAGAAAATAAGACAGTACACTAAATCTACATTAGACAGTACACTACATTAGATAGTACACTAAAGCAACTGTCACTGAACTGCAACTTGAATACCAGGTATTCAAAGCTGAAAGAGCCACTCCTTGCTTAATAGCATTGTCTTCTAAGGCAGGACAGTCCCTGACTGAGATGAACAGGGTGCCACTGTGTGTAGATTCACAGCAAAAGCTGTTAATAATGCATACTAAATCACAGCTTCCATTTTATGATTTCTATGGCAGTTCTTCAGCTCCATGAATGCAAAGTAGTAACATTCAAGAACTAATTATTCCCTTTCAAGAAAACTACCCTGGGGAAAGTACACTTCTTGTAACTTGGAGCTCCACATATTTCTATTCTGGAGTTCTACAACATTTTGGGGGGTGTCACAGAAACAAAAGGAAGATGCTGTATTTCTGTTAAGAATATTTGAGTGATTAGTTTTTTAAAAACCCAACTAATTGTAACCATATTTGAATTCTGAGTTCATGAAACAGTTTTCACTAGTAATCTAAAACTAAATGTAGTTTTACTCTTTATAAATTTAATGCATGTTAAATGTAGATCATTAGTACAGTTATAAAAATCTGAAAACATCTAATTCCATCCATTATATCTAGTTCACATAAATATATGACCAGAGCAAAAGAAACTATCTTCTGAAGTACCCTTTGTAAGTAACATACACTGTTGTCAGAAAACTCCACTAATATCCAAGAGCCACTGATGATGGATTGCTGCAAACAGCAATAAGATGGATGAATATTTTCATGCAGAGGAGAAACATGAGTGTGGACCACGGTCAAGGCTGAAAGGCAAAGAATCTCTGAGATATTCTCATTATTTGTTTGTTTTGTTTTTGAGACAGGGTCTCACCATGTAGTTCTTGAATTCACTATGTAGCCCCGGCTAGCCTTGAACTTGCGGCATCTTCCTGCTTCAGCTTCCTGAGTGCTGGGATTATAGCTATGTACCACCATGCCTGGCATTATCCTCATTTATCTTTATAAAGATGATAGAAAACTTTTAGACATATGGCAATGGGCCAGTCTGCTCTTCTGTAACTTTATCTTCCCTTCAAAACCAAAATATTTAAACTTTTCTCAGTTTAGAGTGGCTACAACCAGTTTTCGTAGATTTAGTAAAATGAAAATATTAAGGTTATCTATTATGTGTATTACTAATTACATACATCTATTACTCATTACAACAGATGTGAGAAATAGGTATTATCTGTTTTATTGATTGCTCTTGGCCCTGTGTTACTGCAGGGAGAATTTAAACCCTTTCTGCAGATTAAATGATACAAAAAGCTGTGTGTGGTGGTGTATGTTTATAATGCTAGCACTCAAGAGGCTGAGAAGCAGGACTGCTGACAGTTGGTGGCCACCCTAAACTACATAGCCAGATCGTAGAGGAGGGGAGGGAGGAAAGGAGGGAGCGGAGAGAGTGTGAGAAGCAGGGGAGAGGGAAGGGGAATGGAGGGGGAAGGGGAGAGAGGGAGGAGGAAGTAGACAGACAGACTCGGAGAAAGGTCTAAAGAGGTTAGACAGAGCCAGGAATAGAAGACACTAAGTGAATGACATAAAATTGTACACACTTGTTAAGATGGACCAAAGTTGATATAAACTCTTAGGAAGTCAAAATGAACCAGTGTAATTTGCTCAGTGTGCTGATTTGCAATGGCTTAATCCAAAAGGCAACCAGTTGTTCAGGAGAATCACAACTACTTGTTAAAATTGATGAGAATTTCTGCTGGGTGGGATGACAAAAGAAAATAAGAAAGGCTGACAACTTGTCCAAGGCCATAAGGTAGTAAATGTCAGAGACAAGGACACGGGTCAAATTCTTTCTGTCAAGTAAAAATTTCACACAATATAGTAAATACCATGTATCACACAATATGATAAATACTACCTTAAAGATGACCTCTATTTGGGATATCTATTGTGTTATAGAGGGATGTAAAAGCCCTTCAGAAATTAATTATTAGTGGTCCTTTTAGGGCTAAATATAGGTAAAGAAAATTAATTTCAAAGTAAATGAAATTTCCTTAGTCTTTTTAATATAGTTGACAGTGCTTCAACAGCTAAAAATTCTTACGCAAAAGATTTACTTATTTATTATGAACATCTGTAACTTATTTTTGGTTTCACATGATTTTGCAATATCACTCAGACAATTACCTAAGTAATAAAACATTTTAAGAATTATACCTATATACATTTTCAGCTGATTTAAAAAAATTTGTCAGTAAGCTTTTAAGTTTTCATTAGACTATTAAAAGAATAAATATTTAACTTATATTTATGATGATCTTTATTTAACTTAATCATATTCCTATAAAAATCCAATGTTAATAATTCTTTGTAGCTGATTTGTTTCTTACAACCAACTCCTGAAATAGGCAATGATTTGCAAGGTTCCATAAGTAATGAGTAAATGGAATAAAGATTCAAATTCACAGCTCTCAATTCGGCATAGAATATTTTGCTTTTCTTGCACTGAGGATCAAATCCAGGGGTGTTCTACTATTTTATTTTTAATTCTGAAACACAGTCTAAGTTGCCAGGGAGGACTTGAACTTCTGGTCCCCCTCCATCAGTGCAGGGAAGATAGGCATGTATCAACCACATCTATTTATTTTCTAATTTTACCAGAGTTGGGCTGTACCTTTGAAACCAAATACAATAAAGCAGCAGAAAATGCACTCACAAATGTTGAGTACGTGTCTTAGACAAGATCACAGTGTCTGTTTGTATGATGGACAAAGTGAGGAAAACTGCATAGCAGTTCTGGCAATTCTGAACTAGTAGGCTTAGGCTAAGTTTTTTCCCTCTTCAGGTCAGAATTCATCACAGCATAGCAAGAAACTAAGTTACAAGCAGGGCAGTAAAGTCACATTGTGGGCTTCTACAGGCGGATTAGCCAACTATTCTCTAGGGTCTGCACTAGTGCATAATTGGGTTAAAAGGTCTGTATCAAGTTAAAAAGTTTCTGCACAATAACAGAAGTGAACAACAGAGTGCAGAGACCATCCTACAGAATTGAGAGAAAATATTCATCACTTACTCTTCTAAAGAGGATTAAAATCTAGAATATATAAAGAACTAAAAAAACCACCAAAAATTGAAATAGTTCATTCTTAATAAATGGACAAAAGAATTGGACAGACAGTTCTCAAAAGAAGATGTAAAAATGACCAATAAGTATACGAAAAAACGTGCAACATTTTTAGCCATTAGGGAAATGCAATTCAAGACTACTTTGAGATTCCATCTCCCCTAGTCAGAATGGCTATCATTAAGAATACAAAACCCCATAAACACTGGAGAAGATGCGGGGGCATGGGAACTGGGTAGAAGGAACCCTTCTACATTCCCAGCAGGTGGGAATGTAAATTAGTATAGCCAGAAGGGAAGTCCCTCAAAAAACTAACAACAGAGCTATCATTTGATCTGGTTATACAATTCCCGGTATATACTTGAAAAAATTAAAGCTAGCATAGTATAAGGATAGCTGCATACCCGTGTTTATTGAAGCACAATTCACAATAGCCAAGATGGAGCTGGGGATATAGCTCAGTGGAATAAGCGCCTGCCTAGCAAGCGCAGGGTCCTGAGTTCAATCCCCAGTACCGCCAAAAAAAAAAAAAAAACCCACAATAGCCAAGATATGGAAACACGCTAGATGCCCACCAACAGATAAATGAATAAAGAAAATGTGGCATACATACACAACGAAGTATCATTCAGTCATAAAAAACAATTAAATTTTGTAATTCAAAAAACAACTGATGGATCTGGAGATCACTGTGTTGAGTGAAATAATCCAGACTCAGAATACATGTTCTACCCTGATACATGGAATTTAAGAAAGATGATGTCATGGCTTGTGTGGATGTCCCCCTAAAGCCTCATGCCATCATAGGCTTTTCCAGAGGTGGCTATGTCTAGAGTATGTAATGCTGAAATTAAGATGTGTGATTACTAAATTAGTCCACTGATTGATTTGTCACAGTCTTGGGTGTGAGTGCTGTCTACCCTGAGGGCAGGTAGCCTTGATAAAATATAAAGAGGCAGAAAGAATCTATTGCCACTTGCTGCTTACTTCCTTGCTGCTTGCTACCTTCCACCTTCCCTGCTTTGCCATGGACTGTTTCTCATCTGCAATGCTCTTCTGCCAAGCCATTCTTGCCTTGGAGCCAGCCATTGATGTCCTAAAGCCTCTACAAACTATGAGCCAAATACACCTTTCCTCCTTTAACTTTGGATGTTGGATATTTTGTCTCAGCAATGGGAAAAGTAAGACAGATGACAAAAAAGTAGAAGGGAGACTATTGTTAGACAAGAGGAAGGGAACGAAGGGGAGGAGGATGAGGTGTCAGAGTTGGTAATAGGCATAAATATTGTCTTAGTTACTTTTCTCTCATTGTTGAGACAAAATACCTGACACCCAGAATTAAGGAAGGAAAGGTTTACTCAGTCCACAGTTTGTGGAGGTTTCAGTCCATATTCGGTTGGCTCCAAGGCAGAGTGGCATATGGCAGGGGGCAACAGTTCATAGTGGCAGAAGACAGCAAAACGCAACAAGAGCAAAAAGGTAGAAGTGGCCAAGAGCAGGATCTTTCCCTCTATTGTATTGTATGCAAACTACCTGCCCCAGGGCAGGAGTAGCACTCACACCCATAATCCCAGCATTGGACCATGGATCAATCACAAACTCTAGATGCCCGCCCCATGACTGCATGAAGCTCTGGGGGGACATCTAGACACAAACCATAACACTGATCAAAATACATTATACACATTGAACCGCTCCCCAAATGTGAAAGTAGGAGTGAAGGTGGGGCACAAGGAGTAACAGGGGGAATAAAGTATGTTATGGGAATGCACAACCTGCCGAAATGAAAATCTCCAATCTGTATAACCAATAGGGACTAATAAAAAAAGGTGGCAAAAAGATACACAAATAAAAGCCATGAGTTCAATTTCCAGTATTAAAAAAAGATATACACACATATACACAAAAACACAGCATAAACCAGGTCTCAGAGCACAGAAGGGGAGGCAGTGGGGTTTGTGACATTTTGTGACTAATACAAACAAGCCTCTATTGTTAGGCATATAAACATCCTGTATCATTAGGATGACAGACCCTTTCAATATCTTTACAAACAAAAATATAGTCCAAAGAATTATGATTAAAATCTCAAAGTATTGCCACAAGAGCATAATGTGCCTTAAATTAGTAATTTATGTATGTAATTTCCATAAAAATAGCTGCCTACCATGTGCTAGGCACTGCACTGCATTCATTCAATCATTGCAATAAATGTATGAGGTAACTGCCCCATTACTGACTGGGAGACTGAAGCACAAGTTAAATGAGTATCCTAGTGTTACACAGCTTTGTGGCAGATAAGCTGAAAGTTGAGTGCAGATTCAAAACAGGCACTATGTACAATTACATATACTTTAATTATTATTATTTTTTTGCATGAACAAATTTAAACTGGAAACAGTGAGAAAATGTGCTGACCTCTAACTTAGGTCCAAAGAGCTTGGTACTTTAGGATCACCATAATCTGACGCTATGTAACTCTTTGGCTTTATCCACCACTACTACCTTCTATATGCTTTGGTGTAGTTTACAAGGTTCACCGAACATGCTCTGCCCACGAGCTGTCTTTCTTCCTCCTTGCTCACTCCATTTCATCCAATGGAGCCCTGGTCTCCACTGTTCCTCTTCCCAGGGAACACCCACCTTTAGCATTTGTCTTAGTGCCACCTTCTCCTTAAAGTCCCTTGCATGGAATCTATGTCTTTTCTTCTGCACCACAGCGCACACTCTTTTCACACGTCCCCACAGTATACTGATGGTATCTGTCATATGACTGTGACTGTGTGCCAATTTTTTTCTCTATTATATTGTAATATCGATGACTGGCATTGTGTTTTTCATATTTCTAGATTCTCTGTGTCTAGTTCAGCTCAATTAATAAAATAGTAAGGTGAGAGTCTCTTTTATTTCCTCAAATCTAAAGAAAGTGAAGAATCTCATCTCAGTCTTGACTGAGTTAATAATAACAAGGTTTCATTTCATAGGTTATTAGCTAGAAAACGATATTTTCCATTCAAATGAGAATTTCCTTCTGTATAATAATTATGAAATAACTGTCTATACATTTTTACGATTTTCTTTTTTTTTTTTTGCACTGGGAAATTGAACTTGTGACCTCATGCTTGCCAGGCAGGCACTGTGCCACTGAACTAAATCCCCAGCCCTAAATGTTATATATTTTTAAAGTCATTTAATTCTGCCCAAAATCCTACTTGAAAACTTGCATGTCCCCACTGCATTACAATTTAAATAGCTCTCTTATTAAACACAAGTCTAAGAAAAGTATGGTGAAACACAGTAATATTTCCCCCAAAATAGTATCTAACCAGAAAATAAGCCCTAGCATGATTTTTTTGGATGAACCACAGTTAAGACTGTCAGCCAGATGGACACACTTAGTATGTCTGCTGCAATTCACGGTGGACATGCTGAATTTTAAAATAATACTAATATACAATTAAATATAAATATTATTGACATTCATACTTAAATGATTATATAAATTATAAGTATTTGTATATACTGAAAGTTACTGCCTTTGGACAAGAAGTAAATGTCTATGTAAACAGATGAACTCAAGATTTATTGCCAAATGACCAACTGTAGTAAAGACACAACACAAATAACATGCACATTTAATAATGAACGGATGTAGTTGTGTCTAATATGAATGTTCATCACTCAATATGCCCTGTGTTAAACAGATGTACTTAATGCATTGGTGTGAAATAAAGAAACATTTTCTAAATTTTGGTGCCTGCAAGTTTTCATTGCTTTTGTGTGGCCCATTATTCTTAACTGTCATCATTTTTGTTTCCACTCCTATCTTTTAAGTCTTCAAATAACACTTGAGTTAATGGAAACTTTGTGAAGCGTTGCCTGCAAGAGGTCATGACTTAGGTGAAGAATTCATGGGATAAAATCACTGACAACGTGCTGCTAATGCACTATGAGCAGGCCATATGGACAAGGAGTCTTTGTTTAAGGTGAGCTCTGTTACTGGGCATGGAGGACAGGGGCCAATGGTTCTGTAGGAAATGAAGCCCACAAATTCAGCTGGGAGTGGTGGCACATGCCCACAATCCCAGCACTTGGGAGACTGAGGCAGGAGGATCACTGCAAGTTTGAGGCCAACCTGGGCTACAAAATGAGTTCAAGGCCAGCCTAAACTGCATAACAAGACCAAATCTCAAAAAAAAAAAAAAAAAAAAAAAGTCAGGCCAGAATTTGGGATTTGGAGTTATGAAGATGTTCTAGAAAGATGACATGACTGTATTTGAATGAATGTAGATTTCTGTACATGAATATAGATTGCTGTACAGAAAAAAATAAGATCCCCACTGAAAATAAGTCCTATGTATCTTTTGAAGCAAATTTCAGTGATATATATAGTATAGTATCTATTATGTTCAAGGTGCTTCTTTAACTGTGAAGAAGCATCACTATATTCCAACAGTTTGTCTTAGACATTTCATTTTGAGAAAGGGGTAAATTACCCTCTAGGATCTCTACAGACAGTATGTATGTGGAGTACATTGGTCAAACAGAACTTGTGGATTATCTCTATTGCATTAACAAAATGCCAAGCTGAACTACCTAACTTTATCCACCAGCATTTGATTTCTCTTTCCAACGTCAGGAAGGAAACCTGGGGCCTGGCACATGGTAGGAGAACTCTACGACTGAGCTACATCCCCAGCCCTTTCTATTTTTTAAATTTTAAAACAGGATCTCACCAAATGGCCAGGATGGCCTTGAACTTGCAATGCTTCTGCTACAGCCTCTGGAGTAGCTGGGATTACAGGTGTGTGCCAGGAAGCCCAATTCAGCATTTTATTTCTAAGACAAATATATATTTTTTTCTTCCTTTTGTGGGACTGAGGATTGCACCCCAGGACCTTCCCACTGAGCTGTGCATATCTCCAGCCCTCTTTATTTTTTTGTTTTTACTTTGACATAGGGTTTTGCTAAGTTGCTTGTGCTGGGTTTAAATTTGCTATTCTCTTGCCTCAGACTCCTAAAACGTTGGGATTATAGGAATGAACTACAACACCAGGTAGGAAACAAATATTTTCTTTAAAAATTTTAATATATGACCTGGAGCTGTGAAATTCCCATAAAGATATAATATTCCTTAGGGGTTACAGCAAGACAAATTCTTTGTTCTTCTATTTCTTTCATATCAAGGCATAGGTGTTATTTTTATTATTCAAATTTATAAATTTATATTTGAAACAAAATGTCTTTTGATTAGACATTCTTCTTGGATTAGATTGAATTAACTTGAGCAAAAGAACTAAGGATGAATAAAGGAAGACACTATGTATGTGTGGATTTTTTTCATTGTTGTAACAGGTTAAGTTTTGGAGTTAATGCTCTGATCCTAACATTTAACTAAGCAGTAAAACATTCAGCAAATTAAAATGTTGCTAAGTTCTAGTTTATTAATCTGTAAACTAGGGATATTAATGCTTCTTTGACTGAGTTGCTTTGAGGATTATATTTTTATCCTATATATGTAATAGGCACCTGGCATAACGTAAGAGCTTAGAAAAAAGTATGCTTACAAATTTGGTATTTTAAATATAAATTAGTAACATCTTTGATTTTATCTCTATTGGTTACAGATTTGTCTAATAAAATGAGCTTCAGTATGTATAGGAAACCCATAAAATTTTTAAGAGAATTACACTGCACTTCCGGGAAGATGGCGACCAGGTGAGCAGCAGAGGTAATCTCTCCCAGAGACCGATCCTTTGCGCGTGGCTGCCCGGTCCCTGGATGCAAAATTCCAACTGATCGGGCTTCTCTCCGAGGCCTGAGCCTTAAAGGGCCGGCTGAGAAGCCGCGTGGCGAGAAGTGGGCGGAGACTGAGAGCTGGGCGCCCGAGGGATCGGTCCTGCGTTTGGGCCTCAGCTCGGTTCAATTCGCGTACAGCTGAGAGAGCGAGTGCGGAGGGAAGAACGGCTTTAGCTCCTGAACCCGACCGGCTCAGAGGCGGCTGTAACCAGGATTTATTGGAGGCATCGGAGCAGAGGGAACTCAGAGAACGGGCTACTGGGACAGACGGTGCCAATCTGGGCAGCGTTCCGGGATCCCGCTCAGAACCCCACACCCACAGCCGGTGCTGCGCGAACTGGAGCAACAGCGACCGGCGGGATTTCTGAGTCGGGAAAAAGCTCCATCCAGGGAGAAACATCTGAACAGCATTCCTGTCTGCACGATCACAGGGTGAGTTAAGTGCGCGCTCTAACCGGTTTTTCCTGAATCGGGAAGTAGCTCAGACCAGCGAGAGACATCAAAGCAGCTTGAAGGTCTGCGGGATCTCCCGGGTGGGAAGACCTAGCTAGGCGCCCCAACGGGATTTGTGAGGGGGGAAGGAGCTCCACCCAGGGAGGAACACCTGAGTGGCCTGTCTGCAAGAATCCTGGGATGGCGAGCTGTTTATTCGCCCCGGCCAGGTCTTGGGGTAGGGAGTAGAAGCAGAAATCTCAGCAGACAACTTAAGGGACATTCTCCCAAAGAGAAGGAATCATTGGAGCAGCCTCTGCAGCAGACCTTTGCCTGCTGAACTGCCTGTGGAATTTATAGCTCCACATTTTGAATCTGATACCCAAAAATGGGAAAACAGAGGAACAAAACGCAGTCTCAAAACTCAACCCCACCCAGAACAAGTTTTGAATATGAAGATACAGGGGAAC